>JBAIZL010000002.1:132971239-133236239 GCA_036971475.1 Prosapia bicincta | reverse complement strand
CCAATAATTTATCCTGCTCTCGGTTTCCTGGTATACATATATAATTACAAATAATTTATCCTGCTCTCGGTTTATAGTTATATTTATACTCACCAATAATTTATCCTGCTCTCGGTTTCCTGGTATACATATATAATTACAAATAATTTATCCTGCTCTCGGTTTATAGTTATATTTATACTCACCAATAATTTATCCTGCTCTCGGTTTCCTGGTATACATATATAATTACAAATAATTTATCCTGCTCTCGGTTTATAGTTATATTTATACTCACCAATAATTTATCCTGCTCTCGGTTTCTTGGTATACATATATAATTACAAATAAATTATCCTGCTCTCGGTTTATAGTTATATTTATATCCTGCTCTCGGTTTCCTGGTATATATATATGTAATTACCAATAATTTATCCTGCTCTCGGTTTATAGTTATATTTATACTCACCAATAATTTATCCTGCTCTCGGTTTATAGTTATATTTATACTCACCAATAATTTATCCTGCTCTCGGTTTCCTGGTATATATATATGTAATTACCAATAATTTATCCTGCTCACGGTTTATAGTTATATTTATACTCACCAATAATTTATCCTGCTCTCGGTTTATAGTTATATTTATACTCACCAATAATTTATCCTGCTCTCGGTTTATAGTTATATTTATACTCACCAATAATTTATCCTGCTCTCGGTTTATAGTTATATTTATACTCACCAATAATTTATCCTGCTCACGGTTTATAGTTATATTTATACTCACCAATAATTTATCCTGCTCACGGTTTATAGTTATATTTATACTCACCAATAATTTATCCTGCTCACGGTTTATAGTTATATTTATACTCACCAATAATTTATCCTGCTCACAGTTTATAGTTATATTTATACTCACCAATAATTTATCCTGCTCACGGTTTCCATTTATATTTATACTCACCAATAAATTTTTGTCATTCTTGTTATTTGGTCTAATTTATTTACATAAATGTTCTTGGAAGCTTTAATTTCCTTTTAATGACCTCCTCAGGCATTTTTGTTCCACAACAGAATTGTTACAGATGTGAAACACGCGTAAGTAAATCTTTTACCACCAAAAAGAAAATGCTTATGTTATGAATATTTATTCCAAAGCGCTCATTGAGCGGGGTTCGGGTTAACACAACTGAGAAGGAAGATGAAATTATTGTAAATAGAACAATTATGCAGTAAATTTCGTATTACATTAAAACTCACATAACGTATTAAAATGCTGTAATTTAGACACTACTTATACAACATATTTTACAGTAACGTTAAAAATGTTGAAATGCGTATAAAATCCCGTAGAAGGCTTCAATGCTTGTTTGGTAAAAGCGGTATATTTTACAAATAAAACTTGCGGCTTATATCGCAATAACGGAGGACGAAGTTTTTAACGAAGTCCCAAAAAAGTCTCAAAGTCTCAATATTTCTTTGTAGACATGTATTTTGTGAAAATAAAAAGGTAGTTTGGTTCAATACCTCGGTATATTCCTGCAAGCCTTTAAGGGGATTTCTTACATGTGTACCACTTATACATATATTTAAAGATTTAAAGACCATTAAGTACACTTTAAATGCAGAATGTTTTCGAGTTATCGACAAATAATTTCACTTCTGTATAATATTAAGACATTATATTTTAAAAACTTTGCCTTTGGGGTGAAATAAGCCCATCCCAGGTGGAATTACCTGCTATGCTACTGTATATTTTATTTCACAGTGAAACATGGTTCTGCATAACACTATATTTTTGTATAATTTTAGTATTAATTCTAGGTATATACTTCACATGCTCGATACAAGCCCAATATTTTAAAAATCAGTCGGAAGGCGTTGGAGGTGACCAAAATGGGTAAAAGTATTTTAAATGTTTAGGAATTTTTAATGTACAAATAGAAACTATTTGGAATTACGCGTCAAGTGGGTTTTTCGTCTCGAGGTTTTAGTCACGAAAGCAGTAAGAAACAATGTAACCAACAAATTTATTTAACTTTAGACGGTGGCTGTGGCCCTGTAAATATAGTCGTGCCTCTTTAGCATTGTTTCCAGTCAGTAAATTCCAGTTATTGAAATATTTTACCAGCGAGTAAATTCCAGTTATTGAAATATTTTACCGGCGAGTAAATTCCAGTTATTGAAATATTTTACCAGCGAGTAAATTCCAGTTATTGAAATATTTTACCAGCGAGTAAATTCCAGTTATTGAAATATTTTATCGGCGAGTAAATTCCAGTTATTGAAATATTTTACCAGCGAGTAAATTCCAGTTATTGAAATATTTTACCAGCGAGTAAATTCCAGTTATTGAAATATTTTACCGGCGAGTAAATTCCAGTTATTGAAATATTTTACCAGCGAGTAAATTCCAGTTATTGAAATATTTTACCAGCGAGTAAATTCCAGTTATTGAAATATTTTACCAGCGAGTAAATTCTAGTTATTGAAATATGTTGCTAGTGTATTTTAGCACAAATATGCGCTAACAATGAGTTCTCGATTAAGCAAATAGGCCGAACTCGGTTTTAAAATTCTAGCTTTGGCGCGGTATTTAGCCGTCACGTGTTATTTTATTAAAGGCGAACGCTAAAATTTAATATGTTCATTTGGGATGTTCGGGTTTAGACGACTGAAAATCATGGGCGGAGTTACGAGTTTTGTTTTGCTAGGGCACACGATTGCCCTGGAGGGTATCAAATGGGGTCTGGGGGTACACCCCCCCCCCCCCCCAAAATAGAGAGTATCCAGCATCCAAAAACTTACACTATAAAGGTACGTGTTTTAAGCTACTTTTTTATTGGTAAGTTAGGGTATGGTATTAATCGATATATTTCTTATAGAACGCAAATTGGGCGCTTTAAATTTTTAAATTGCAAAATTAACTTTTTAATGAATTTAATTTGTTAATGTTGCATTTATAAGTCCAAAAATAAACCCGATTTGGTTTCTATGAGAAACCTAACGTTGAATACCAATCTTCGTGTAAAACAATTCAAAAAATTTCATTTTGAACGTCATGATTTGCAAGTTTTGAATAAAATTCATATTTTGTTTTGAACTTAGTCATATTTAGAAAATAACTCGCATACGATCAAAATAACAACTGATGCTGCCTAGAATATTTTTTGTCAGTACTATTTTTAGTATATAAATGAGTTCATTGTCAGCTTTTGATTATAAAAAAAATGCACCTGTCCAGAAAGTTGGGAGCAATGCCCCCTCTTTAACTCCGTCCAAAGTGAAATTTTAATTAAATAAATGATACAGTTTTGATGATTATGTCATAATGTGGTTGTGACGTTTTGATGATTATGTCTTAATGTAGTTGTGACATTTTGATGATTATGTTTGAAATGTGGTTAAACGTTTTGATGATTATGTCTTAATGTGTATGTGACATTTTGATGATTATGTTTGGAATGTGGTTATGTCGTGTTGATGATTATGTCTTAATGTGGTTGTGTAGGTTTGATGATTATGTTTGGAATGTGGTTAAACGTTTTGATGATTATGTTCTTAATGTGTATGTGACATTTTGATGATTATGTTTGGAATGTGGTTATGTCGTGTTGATGATTATGTCTTAATGTGGTTGTGACGGTTTGATGATTATGTTTGGAATGTGGTTATGTCGTGTTGATGATTATGTCTTAATGTGTATATGACATTTTGATGATTATGTTTGGAATGTGGTTATGTCGTGTTGATGATTATGTCTTAATGTGGTTGTGTAGGTTTGATGATTATGTTTGGAATGTGGTTAGACGTTTTGATGATTATGTTCTTAATGTGTATGTGACATTTTGATGATTATGTTTGGAATGTGGTTATGTCGTGTTGATGATTATGTCTTAATGTGGTTGTGACGGTTTGATGATTATGTTTGGAATGTGGTTATACGTTTTGATGATTATGTTCTTAATGTGTATGTGACATTTTGATGATTATGTTTGGAATGTGGTTATGACGTTCTGATTATGTTCGTAATGTGGCTATGACGTTTTGATGATATGTTCTTAGTGTGGTTTAGATTTTTCAAATATTTTAGACCGAGAAATTTTCCAAATATCTTTCTCTCTCTTTAACTTTTACATTTTGGCCAGCGGTTTTACACAATAATCAACAGTTTCTATGCAGCTTTATTTATTGTTACCTAATTTTATGCAAATTTTACTAATGAAAATTGGTGAAAAAAATGAATTGGAAAACAATCCTGGTGTAAGGTTAAACAAAACAAATGCAATTACTTTTTAGATTATTACTCAAGTATCTCAGTACCACTCAGTAAACAATTGCTCAAATAATTGTCAATTAAAACGGGTTTCCAATACTGTAAATGCTTCGTTTAGCCAAGTTTTGTTTTATGCTGTTCAGTTATTTGATTGTTTAATGTTTGAGAAATATATCCGTGTAGTGGTGAGTACATCCCGAATCGAGGGTGACAATCGATAAATTAGCGCTTCCGCAATAATTTGTTGACAAGAGTTAGTTATTTTAATGGACCAACTCTTCAGGTAAAGTTCTGTCTCGATATAGCGTACCTAATATTGTACATCCAAAGTTTGTCATTCCTCTGCACAGATGTGTACGGTCTCAGTTCAACACTTAGCGCTTCCGCAATTATTTATTGACAAGAGTTAGTTATTTTAATGGACCAACTCTTCAGGTAAAGTTCTGTCTCGATATAGCGTACCTAATATTGTATATCCAAAGTTTGTCATTCCTCTGCACAGATGTGTACGGTCTCAGTTCAACACTTAGCGCTTCCGCAATTATTTATTGACAAGAGTTACTTATTTTAATGGACCAACTCTTCAGGTAAAGTTCTGTCTCATATATATATATATATATATATATATATATATATATATATATATATATATATATATATATATTGTAAAACTTAGATGAATTATTTTTTCTTGTTGAATATGTATGGTGACATAAAATAATTTTCATAAACAAGAATATACGAATATTACTTCATTTTATTGTTCATTGAAGCTTTTCGCTAATTTACATTATTAGCATTTTCAAAATATATGAATCACTGTACAGTTATGTGACCAGAGTAAGACTGTTGTCTTTGAACAGTCTTACTCTGGTCACATAACTGTACAGTGATTCATATATTTTGAAAATGCTAATAATGTAAATTAGCGAAAAGCTTCAATGAACAATAAAATGAAGTAATATTCGTATATTCTTGTTTATGAAAATTATTTTATGTCACCATATATATATATATATATATATATATATATATATATATATATATGTGTGTGTGTGTGTGTGTGTGTGTGTGTGTGTATAAATAAATATCGCAATATGTATTTTTGTGTATTAATAAAGAACCAAGTCAAAATACAAATACAAGAATTATAATTGAATTTACAATTATATTGTATTTTGACTTAGTTCTTTATATATATATATATATATATATATATATATATATATATATATATATATATATATATATAATATCCAAATTTCCAATCTTTAATAAAATACTTTTTATTGATCCATTCAAGTTCAAATACATTTTTTTAAACTTGTAGCGAATGACACTTGACGTAATATAGTTTTCAAATATGAATTAATTTTTAAAATCTATTTCGCTTTCTATTTTTCCACTTAATATTGTGATTCTGTCATATGTATATACATATTTATATTAATTGTAATTATTTAAGAAAGAATAACAAAAATAAAATTTTTCTTTGTTAACCTAAGTAGGAATTGGCGTTAATAAAATAAAATTTATATTAATTGCATTAATTTATATTTCACACGATTTTTCTAAAATTTTACTAGTTTTGTATGACATCCTGGTTGTAGGTTTCTGGAAATAGCTGTGGCTAAAATTCTGTATTCAAGTGCATTTTCCGAAGATTGGTTTTTTTTAATTTGTCTAAATCAATTTGACTTGTTTGCTTTTTAAATGTCCGTGCAATGTAATCTACTGTGTCATGTTCTTAATAGGAAGGTCAAATGTGGCATTTATACTGCAGTTATTCCTCTGCACTTGTAACAACTCTGTGTTGGTTATATCACGATGTAGCAGTGACCTCATATCACAAATATAGTTAGTTATAAATCTATCTCAATGTTTAGCAATTTCCGTAAAACCAGCGTGAAGAGTAACATACATCATTTGCTCCGCAATTTATATTCGACCATAATTTGGTTTGTGGCCGAAACCATTGTGGTGAAGTTGGGTTTTAAAAATCTGATAACATTTATATATCACTGTCCCTTTTTAAAAGAACCAATTCTATAAAAAATTTAAAAAAATTGACCTCGTTCCTCTTCATTTTACGTCAATTGTAATGTAAATATTTAAACCAAAATAAACTTGGGAATAATTTTAGTTTCTTTGCTTTTAACAATACTTCTTACTATTTTCAGATACTGTATTTTAAACTTTTATCTTAAACAGATTTCCTACAGTCAAAAGCACATATCTTTACCAAATTTAGATGTCTTTTAGCCTCTGAATTTTAAAGAAAAAGTTTGTTTGTCTTTGATTAAAAAAAACGTCAGAAGACAGAATCTGGCCTATGAAACATTCTATTCTCGTTTGCTCTTCTTCGTTGTAAGGATACTAAAACCGGGTTAATGTTAGAAGAAATTTTTAGCAAGAAACTAAACTCAATGAGATTGAAAATATTTTAAAAGTATTAGAAATAATATATTACAAATAATCTATATTTGTTCATAAACGTTTAATGTGATCTGTGCTTAGAGATGTCTAACTAACCTAACCTACATTTTCCACCATCTATCTTGAAAAGGGAGATATAAAAACACAAATTGGAAACTTTGTATGATAGAAATAGATGATACATTATTTTCTAGTTATATACACATGTTATGTAAAGATAAAAAACACCAGTTCACTATGTGGTCATTATTTTCGTAAAGCATAATTAATTTGTGCGTAGATTGGAAAATAAGGTAATTATTAAGATCAGCTACTACCGCTCCGATCGGCGAAAATTTTTTTCTGATCAATTTGACCTTGCTGAACACGAATCTGAAGTTTTTTTTACTGCAAACACATTTAAAAAAATAATAACCTAGCCTAACCTGACCTGGTTTTCTTAGGTTATTATGTGTTTGCTACTAAAAATAACCCAAGACTCGTGTTCAGCAAGGTCAAATCTATCAGGAAAAAAAATTTCGCCGATCGGAGCGTAAGTAAGCATCAAACTCAGGTCCAGGCACGTTAGGTTAGGTTATTTTTTTAATGTAGATATGCGTTTTCACTAAAAAAAACTTAAGATTCTTGTTCAGTAAGGTCAAATTGACCAGGAAAAAAATTCGCCGATCGGAGCAGTAGTTGCTCATCTTAATAATTACCCAAAATAAATAATTTTAGGCAACTTCAAGACAACATTTTTTTAAAGTATCTTAATATATTTTTGAATTCAATTTTGAAATGAATTTAAGCATCTGGTTTGATGAACTGAAACATATTTTTTTTTTGGAAAAATCGGCAGCAAATTCACAGAGTTAATTAAATATGTGATTAACTTTAAGAATATACTGGTAAATTTCAGTTGATTTTATCCCACAATTGTGCCCCATTTTGTGAGAAAGTAATACTTTTTTTTAAAGATTAATTATGTTTTGTAGGATTAGCGGATTGGAGTGAAAAATCGTTTACACGACTTGACAAGTCATTAAGGTTTTTCTTTAGATATTTTGACAGAACCATTATAACTTACCTTTAGGGAATTCGTTTTAATAAAAGTTGAAAACATCATTAAGTTGAAAATAGATTTGTTTTTTTTTTCAAATCCTACTATTAGTTCACTCTCTCTCTCTCTCTCTCTCTCTCTCTCTCTCTCTATATATATATATATATATATATATATATATATATATATATATATATATATATATAACTTTTTTTTAACTTTGAAACACTGTTTTCTTGTATTCACTAATCACTTTCACTATATATATTTAAACAAAGATCTTATTGGTATTTATGCGAGTTAACTTTCAAAGATTGATAGGATCTCCATTAGTGATGCTCGATAATGGAGATACTATCAATCTTTGAAAGTTAACTCGCATAAATACCAATAAGATTTTTGTTTAAGTATATATAGTGAAACTGATATATATATATATATATATATATATATATATATATATATATATATATATATATATATATATTCGAAAAGCTTCGAATATATATGGTGATATGTTTCCTTGTAATATAATTAATAAATTAAAAACATTTCAAAAACAGGAATACTTTTAATGCATATATTATTCAAAGCTTTTCGCCGATAAAACAGTACCAGCATCTTCAGGAAAATAATTATCTAACAAAATACGTTTACAAACATTTTTGTAAAAATATTTTGTTAGATAATTATTTTTCTGAAGATGCTGGTACTGTTTTCTCGGCGAAAAGCTTTGAATAATATATGCATTAAAAGTATTCTTGTTTTTGAAATGCTTTTAATTTATTAATTAATTAATTATATATATATATATATATATATATATATATATGTGTGTGTGTGTGTGTGTGTTTAATAAAACCACTTTCATACAAGAATAAAACCTTTTTTTATTTTATTACAAAGTTTAAGCTTTTCGCCGATTAGCATTATCGGCATTATCAAAACTAACTTAGCATACTTGTAATTTATTCTGTTCCTACATTAAGACACATTTGAGTCTTAATGTAGGAACAGAATAAGTTACAAGTGTGCTAAGTTAGTTTTGATAATGCCGATAATGCTAATCGGCGAAAAGCTTAAACTTTGTAATAAAATAGAAAAAGGTTTTATTCTTGTATGAAAGTGGTTTTATTAAACATATACATTTTATCAAGAAAAATTTCATCTTAAAAATACAATATATATATATATATATATATATATATATATATATATATATATATATATATATATATATATATATATATTGGTTCAGATTTTCCGTCGTTAATAAACTTTAGTCGTCCACTCTTTTTAAAATAATTTTTATTAAACCTTTAGTGGATGACACTTACTGTTAAAACAGTTTTTTCAATTATTAATTTATTATTTAAATTCAAGTAATTAATTTCGCTGTCTATTTTGTAACACTAACACTTAATATAATGATTCTACCATATGTATGTACATATTTATATTATTTAATAAAAAGTAACTAAAATAAAAGTTTTCTTTGTTGGCCTAAGTAGGAATTAACTTTCTTCTTATACTGTATTACTTACTTTTTCTTATATAGCTCGTTTATTTAAAAACGTATTAAAATAACAGTGGTGTTATTAATGCTTTAAAGATATAACAATTTTCTTCACAAGTTTACTCTTTGTGAGAGTCCTTTGCATACAACTAGAAAGAAACGAATTTGCTTTAGAATACTTCAATAATGTGAGTGCATTTTGTGTTGAAAGAAGTTCAGTTTGAATGTAGTCTGTGGCATAAACTCGTGGCCAAAATGTTTGGATGAACCGGATTGTTAGCGTTACTGGCCTCAGGCGTGACGAGAGGTTAGACCGCTGTTCAAGTTACGGTACAGAATATCTACAAATACAGTTATGGTATATATAGCTTCAGTTAATATCTGTATGTCAATCACCTTCTACTAGTCATTCCATTATGCTTTAATGCTACGACCGTAAGAAAAGTTTCAAATTCTTTCGGAAAACGTACGTGTTTACAATTTTATATAAAAGGATCATTGCAAAACAGAATAGGCAGTTTGGTAAACCTGTGAGAAAGAATCCTCCGTTTTCCATATAGGCTTCAAATTGTTTGTCGAGTGTTAACAAGGGTACTGGAAATACTAGGAGAATTAATATTTTACCGAATAAATTGAGTAAATGAGTTTAAATTTATAGAACCATTGTTGATGTATTTCCAAGTTTAAATGTCTTGAAGTTGAATTTATAACGACGAGATAAATATTTTGTTAAATATAAAGTCCATGCTTTCACTGGTTAATTTCTTTTATTATGAAACAGAAGCAGGTCTTATGCATATTTCTACTTACTTTTTATCTATATTAATTATTTTTTTCTAAACAAGTAATATAAGCAAACAATTTTTAATCGTTTCCTACCTAGATCAACAAAGTAAAAATCTGTTTTAGTTACTTTTTATCAAATAATTGACAATATAAATGAAGTAACATAGCCTACGTGTTGAAACAGCTGTTCTACCACATGACCTATAACAAAAAATCAGCTGTTCTATGAAATCATATGTTATCACTGATTTTAAGCCAAATGGGATGAAACTATATTACATACCTTGCCCTTTTTGTGAAAAGCTTTTATCCCGTGTAAAACTAAAATTAATTATCAAGTTTAATTAATGAATCAATATTCGAAAAAAAAACTGTTAACATAAAGTTTCATCTACTACAAGTTCAAAAAAATGTATTTGAACTTGAGTGGATTAATAAAAAGTATTTTATGATTGAAGATTTGAACAAGATACATAAATATTTGTAAGTGTGAAATAATTCGCTTTCAAGTAAAAACACTGCTTTCTTTCCATAAAGGGAAAAAATAATCTTTACGGCAATTAGTTCGAAATTTGTAATTTTTAAAGTAATCTCGGAATGGTTAGTATAAGAAGGGTATGAAAGGATTGTAAGTTAAAGGATTAAGGTAGGAAGATAAAACCCCTTTGTAAAGGTTATATAGGGTGTTTCTAGTAGCATGTGTACCCGAAGAAAACCTACTCAGGTTACAAAGATGTGCATTTCCGTTCTATGAAGGATAAGGAATGAGGATTGTGAATTGAAGGATATAAAGGATTGAGGTAGGAAGATAATGCTCCTTTGTAAAGGTTATATAGGGTGCTTCTAGTAGCATGCGTGCCCGAAGTAAACCTACTCAGGTTACAAAGATGTGCATTTCCGTTCTATGAAGGATAAGGAATGAGGATTGTGAATTGAAGGATATAAAGGATTGAGGTAGGAAGATAAAACCCCTTTGTAAAGGTTATATAGGGTGCTTCTAGTAGCATGCGTGCCCGAAGTAAACCTACTCAGGTTACAAAGATGTGCATTTCCGTTCTATGAAGGATAAGGAATGAGGATTGTGAATTGAAGGATATAAAGGATTGAGGTAGGAAGATAATGCTCCTTTGTAAAGGTTATATAGGGTGCTTCTAGTAGCATGTGTGCCCGAAGTAAACCTACTCAGGTTACAAAGATGTGCATTTCCGTTCTATGAAGGATAAGGAATGAGGATTGTGAATTGAAGGATATAAAGGATTGAGGTAGGAAGATAAAACCCCTTTGTAAAGGTTATATAGGGTGCTTCTAGTAGCATGCGTGCCCGAAGTAAACCTACTCAGGTTACAAAGATGTGCATTTCCGTTCTATGAAGGATAAGGAATGAGGATTGTGAATTGAAGGATATAAAGGATTGAGGTAGGAAGATAATGCTCCTTTGTAAAGGTTATATAGGGTGTTTCTAGTAGCATGTGTACCCGAAGAAAACCTACTCAGGTTACAAAGATGTGCATTTCCGTTCTATGAAGGATAAGGAATGAGGATTGTGAATTGAAGGATATAAAGGATTGAGGTAGGAAGATAATGCTCCTTTGTAAAGGTTATATAGGGTGCTTCTAGTAGCATGCGTGCCCGAAGTAAACCTACTCAGGTTACAAAGATGTGCATTTCCGTTCTATGAAGGATAAGGAATGAGGATTGTGAATTGAAGGATATAAAGGATTGAGGTAGGAAGATAAAACCCCTTTGTAAAGGTTATATAGGGTGCTTCTAGTAGCATGCGTGCCCGAAGTAAACCTACTCAGGTTACAAAGATGTGCATTTCCGTTCTATGAAGGATAAGGAATGAGGATTGTGAATTGAAGGATATAAAGGATTGAGGTAGGAAGATAATGCTCCTTTGTAAAGGTTATATAGGGTGCTTCTAGTAGCATGTGTGCCCGAAGTAAACCTACTCAGGTTACAAATAGGTGCATTTCCGTTCTATGAAGGATAAGGAATGAGGATTGTGAATTGAAGGATATAAAGGATTGAGGTAGGAAGATAATGCTCCTTTGTAAAGGTTATATAGGGTGCTTCTAGTAGCATGTGTGCCCGAAGTAAACCTACTCAGGTTACAAATAGGTGCATTTCCGTTCTACGAAGGATAAGGAATGAGGATTGTGAATTGAAGGATATAAAGGATTGAGGTAGGAAGATAATGCTCCTTTGTAAAGGTTATATAGGGTGCTTCTAGTAGCATGTGTGCCCGAAGTAAACCTACTCAGGTTACTAAGATGTGCATTTCCGTTCTATGAAGGATAAGGAATGAGGATTGTGAATTGAAGGATATAAAGGATTGAGGTAGGAAGATAAAACCCCTTTGTAAAGGTTATATAGGGTGCTTCTAGTAGCATGTGTGCCCGAAGTAAACCTACTCAGGTTACTAAGATGTGCATTTCCATTCTATGAAGGATAAGGATTGAGGATTGTGAATTGAAGGATATAAAGCATTGAGGTAGGAAGATAATGCTCCTTTGTAAAGGTTATATAGGGTGCTTCTAGTAGCATGTGTGCCCGAAGTAAACCTACTCAGGTTACAAATAGGTGCATTTCCGTTCTATGAAGGATAAGGAATGAGGATTGTGAATTGAAGGATATAAAGGATTGAGGTAGGAAGATAATGCTCCTTTGTAAAGGTTATATAGGGTGCTTCTAGTAGCATGTGTGCCCGAAG
This sequence comes from Prosapia bicincta, assembly GCA_036971475.1. Classification (NCBI taxonomy): domain Eukaryota; kingdom Metazoa; phylum Arthropoda; class Insecta; order Hemiptera; family Cercopidae; genus Prosapia; species Prosapia bicincta. The sequence goes on along the minus strand of JBAIZL010000002.1, from coordinate 133,223,490 downwards.
TAAACCTACTCAGGTTACAAATAGGTGCATTTCCGTTCTACGAAGGATAAGGAATGAGGATTGTGAATTGAAGGATATAAAGGATTGAGGTAGGAAGATAATGCTCCTTTGTAAAGGTTATATAGGGTGCTTCTAGTAGCATGTGTGCCCGAAGTAAACCTACTCAGGTTACTAAGATGTGCATTTCCGTTCTATGAAGGATAAGGAATGAGGATTGTGAATTGAAGGATATAAAGGATTGAGGTAGGAAGATAAAACCCCTTTGTAAAGGTTATATAGGGTGCTTCTAGTAGCATGTGTGCCCGAAGTAAACCTACTCAGGTTACTAAGATGTGCATTTCCATTCTATGAAGGATAAGGATTGAGGATTGTGAATTGAAGGATATAAAGCATTGAGGTAGGAAGATAATGCTCCTTTGTAAAGGTTATATAGGGTGCTTCTAGTAGCATGTGTGCCCGAAGTAAACCTACTCAGTTTACATATAGGTGCATTTCCGTTCTATGAAGGATAAGGAATGAGGATTGTGAATTGAAGGATATAAAGGATTGAGGTAGGAAGATAATGCTCCTTTGTAAAGGTTATATAGGGTGCTTCTAGTAGCATGTGTGCCCGAAGTAAACCTACTCAGGTTACAAATAGGTGCATTTCCGTTCTATGAAGGATAAGGAATGAGGATTGTGAATTGAAGGATATAAAGGATTGAGGTAGGAAGATAATGCTCCTTTGTAAAGGTTATATAGGGTGCTTCTAGTAGCATGTGTGCCCGAAGTAAACCTACTCAGGTTACAAATAGGTGCATTTCCGTTCTACGAAGGATAAGGAATGAGGATTGTGAATTGAAGGATATAAAGGATTGAGGTAGGAAGATAATGCTCCTTTGTAAAGGTTATATAGGGTGCTTCTAGTAGCATGTGTGCCCGAAGTAAACCTACTCAGGTTACTAAGATGTGCATTTCGGTTCTATGAAGGATAAGGAATGAGGATTGTGAATTGAAGGATATAAAGGATTGAGGTAGGAAGATAAAACCCCTTTGTAAAGGTTATATAGGGTGCTTCTAGTAGCATGTGTGCCCGAAGTAAACCTACTCAGGTTACTAAGATGTGCATTTCCATTCTATGAAGGATAAGGATTGAGGATTGTGAATTGAAGGATATAAAGCATTGAGGTAGGAAGATAATGCTCCTTTGTAAAGGTTATATAGGGTGCTTCTAGTAGCATGTGTGCCCGAAGTAAACCTACTCAGTTTACATATAGGTGCATTTCCGTTCTATGAAGGATAAGGAATGAGGATTGTGAATTAAAGGATATAAAGGATTAAGGTAGGAAGATAAAGCTCTTTTGTAAAGGATATAAGGGTGCTTCTAGAAGCATGTGTGCCCGAAGTAAACCTTCTCAGGTTACAAATAGGTGCATTTCCGTTCTATGAAGGATAAGGAATGAGGATTGTGAATTGAAGGATATAAAGGATTGAGGTAGGAAGATAATGCTCCTTTGTAAAGGTTATATAGGGTGCTTCTAGTAGCATGTGTGCCCGAAGTAAACCTACTCAGGTTACAAATAGATGCATTTCCGTTCTATGAAGGATAAGGAATGAGGATTGTGAATTGAAGGATATAAAGGATTGAGGTAGGAAGATAATGCTCCTTTGTAAAGGTTATATAGGGTGCTTCTAGTAGCATGTGTGCCCGAAGTAAACCTACTCAGGTTACAAATAGGTGCATTTCCGTTCTACGAAGGATAAGGAATGAGGATTGTGAATTGAAGGATATAAAGGATTGAGGTAGGAAGATAATGCTCCTTTGTAAAGGTTATATAGGGTGCTTCTAGTAGCATGTGTGCCCGAAGTAAACCTACTCAGGTTACAAATAGGTGCATTTCCGTTCTATGAAGGATAAGGAATGAGGATTGTGAATTGAAGGATATAAAGGATTGAGGTAGGAAGATAATGCTCCTTTGTAAAGGTTATATAGGGTGCTTCTAGTAGCATGTGTGCCCGAAGTAAACCTACTCAGGTTACTAAGATGTGCATTTCCGTTCTATGAAGGATAAGGAATGAGGATTGTGAATTGAAGGATATAAAGGATTAAGGTAGGAAGATAAAACCCCTTTGTAAAGGTTATATAGGGTGCTTCTAGTAGCATGTGTGCCCGAAGTAAACCTACTCAGGTTACTAAGATGTGCATTTCCATTCTATGAAGGATAAGGAATGAGGATTGTGAATTGAAGGATATAAAGCATTGAGGTAGGAAGATAATGCTCCTTTGTAAAGGTTATATAGGGTGCTTCTAGTAGCATGTGTGCCCGAAGTAAACCTACTCAGGTTACATATAGGTGCATTTCCGTTCTATGAAGGATAAGGAATGAGGATTGTGAATTGAAGGATATAAAGGATTGAGGTAGGAAGATAAAGCCCCTTTGTAAAGGTTATATAGGGTGCTTCTAGTAGCATGCGTGCCCGAAGTAAACCTACTCAGGTTACAAATAGGTGCATTTCCGTTCTATGAAGGATAAGGAATGAGGATTGTGAATTAAAGGATATAAAGGATTGAGGTAGGAAGATAATGCTCCTTTGTAAAGGTTATATAGGGTGCTTCTAGTAGCATGTGTGCCCGAAGTAAACCTACTCAGGTTACAAATAGGTGCATTTCCGTTCTATGAAGGATAAGGAATGAGGATTGTGAATTGAAGGATATAAAGGATTGAGGTAGGAAGATAATGCTCCTTTGTAAAGGTTATATAGGGTGCTTCTAGTAGCATGTGTGCCCGAAGTAAACCTACTCAGGTTACTAAGATGTGCATTTCCGTTCTATGAAGGATAAGGAATGAGGATTGTGAATTGAAGGATATAAAGGATTAAGGTAGGAAGATAAAACCCCTTTGTAAAGGTTATATAGGGTGCTTCTAGTAGCATGTGTGCCCGAAGTAAACCTACTCAGGTTACTAAGATGTGCATTTCCATTCTATGAAGGATAAGGAATGAGGATTGTGAATTGAAGGATATAAAGCATTGAGGTAGGAAGATAATGCTCCTTTGTAAAGGTTATATAGGGTGCTTCTAGTAGCATGTGTGCCCGAAGTAAACCTACTCAGGTTACATATAGGTGCATTTCCGTTCTATGAAGGATAAGGAATGAGGATTGTGAATTGAAGGATATAAAGGATTGAGGTAGGAAGATAAAGCCCCTTTGTAAAGGTTATATAGGGTGCTTCTAGTAGCATGCGTGCCCGAAGTAAACCTACTCAGGTTACAAATAGGTGCATTTCCGTTCTATGAAGGATAAGGAATGAGGATTGTGAATTAAAGGATATAAAGGATTGAGGTAGGAAGATAATGCTCCTTTGTAAAGGTTATATAGGGTGCTTCTAGTAGCATGTGTGCCCGAAGTAAACCTACTCAGGTTACAAATAGGTGCATTTCCGTTCTATGAAGGATAAGGAATGAGGATTGTGAATTGAAGGATATAAAGGATTGAGGTAGGAAGATAATGCTCCTTTGTAAAGGTTATATAGGGTGCTTCTAGTAGCATGTGTGCCCGAAGTAAACCTACTCAGGTTACTAAGATGTGCATTTCCGTTCTATGAAGGATAAGGAATGAGGATTGTGAATTGAAGGATATAAAGGATTAAGGTAGGAAGATAAAACCCCTTTGTAAAGGTTATATAGGGTGCTTCTAGTAGCATGTGTGCCCGAAGTAAACCTACTCAGGTTACTAAGATGTGCATTTCCATTCTATGAAGGATAAGGAATGAGGATTGTGAATTGAAGGATATAAAGCATTGAGGTAGGAAGATAATGCTCCTTTGTAAAGGTTATATAGGGTGCTTCTAGTAGCATGTGTGCCCGAAGTAAACCTACTCAGGTTACATATAGGTGCATTTCCGTTCTATGAAGGATAAGGAATGAGGATTGTGAATTGAAGGATATAAAGGATTGAGGTAGGAAGATAAAGCCCCTTTGTAAAGGTTATATAGGGTGCTTCTAGTAGCATGTGTGCCCGAAGTAAACCTACTCAGGTTACATATAGGTGCATTTCCGTTCTATGAAGGATAAGGAATGGGGATTGTGAATTAAAGGATATAAAGGATTAAGGTAGGAAGATAAAGCTCTTTTGTAAAGGATATAAGGGTGCTTCTAGAAGCAGGTGTGCACGAAGTAAACCTACTCAGGTTACAAAGAGGTTCATTTTGGTTCTAAGAAGGATAAGGAATAGGGTAAGGATTGTGAATTGAAGGATATAAAGGATTAAGGTAGGAAGATAAAGCTCTTTTGTAAAGGATATAAGGGTGCTTCTAGAAGCATGTGTGCCCGAAGTAAACCTACTCAGGTTACAAAGAGGTGCATTTCCGTTCTAAGAAGAATGAGGAATAAGGCCAGACTGAGGAAAGAATGCAACTATCCCCTGGGACTGGGAATAGGAGCTTTCTATCGCGGTCATAAAGAAGTGTCTTCCCTTGACACCCTCTTGTATGAAGAAGAATAGGGAAGGGTAGATTGAGTAAAGTAGGACTAAGGGAGGCTGGAATGATCCCCTGAGGCTGGATGTAGGGGGAAATTATGGTATCTCGCCTCGTATTATTTTATATTATCTCGCCTTTTAAATTATTAAGGTCGTTCACCTCGAATACACCAGATCTTAACCTGCTTGAAGAGAGATGTCTTTTGCTGCTCAGGATAAATCGTTAGTAATAGTATTTGCCGAGCCTAGATAAACATGGGTACTAAATCCACTTGATGTATTCCCGTTCTTCAGGCTACACTCTAAGCCAGCCTTTGTTGAAAAGTCTATATAAAATTTATAAAATATAAAACTATAATATATAAAATTTACTAAAATGTATTAACACCTCACGAATGTATGAAATAAACGACCATCACGGAATGTGCGAAATAAGCGGCCAAACTACCCCTACCGCCGCCAAGGTCACTCAAACGAGGGATACTGAATTCGGAATGCGCAAAATAAGCGACCAGGCTACATTCTTAGCCAACCTTTTTTGAAGTCTATATAAAAGTTACTTCAGTCTATTAACACCTCACGAGTGTAAGAAATAAGCGGCCAAACTACCCCTACCCCCGCCAAGCTCATTCAACCGCGGGATACCGAACTCGGGATGCGCACAATAAGCGACCAAGCTAACACTTCCACTACCCATTACAGTTAAACTTGGAAGGAAAATAAGAATGCTGAAAGAAAAGAACGTGGCTACAGCTATTAAAAAAAACAATTAAGAAAGTGGCGATACTGTATAAATGCTTGTCTTTGTACTCTTTTAATTTCAAAAACTGGATTTAGTTGTCGATCATAAAAAATAGAAACATATACAAATATAGAAATATATATAAACTCTTGTAGATGTTACAGAAAATATATAACAAAACACTATAAAACGTTTCAAAAAATTATAAACCAAATATAAAAAATATCATTGATGAAGCAGTTTTTGTGTTGTTACGCTTCAATTGATGAAGGTTTCTTAAGGCTGTTTTTGTAAACGCTTAAATGATAGAATTGATTTAGTCAGGAAAACCTGGTTGAAGTGTGATGGACATCAAAAAATAAAATTAAAAAATGTAATAGTTCAAACTGTCTGAGTGTGGAATACCCGGAGCAGGTATAATTCTGTGATGGTCGCTTATTTCACTTGTCTCATTTCATTGAAGATTAAGACTTTATGTGCAAGTAGAAAATCCGCAATGGTCGCCTATTTTACTTGTCGTCTCATTTCATTGAACATTAAGACTAGGTGCAAGTAGAAAATCCTTAATGGTCGCCTATTTCACTTGTCGTCTAATTTCATTGAAGATTAAGACTTTAGGTGCAAGTAGAAAATCCGTAATGGTCACTTATTTCACTTGTCGTCTCATTTCTTTGATGATTAAGACTCTATGTGCATGTAGAAAATCCGTAATGGTCGCCTATTTCACTTGTCGTCTCATGTCATTGAAGGTTAAGACTTTAGGTGCAAGTAGAAAATCCGTAATGGTAGCTTATTTCGCTTGTCGTCTCATTTCATTGAAGATTAAGATTCTATGTGTAAGTAAAAAAATTCGTAATGATCGCTTATTTCGCTTGTCGTCTCATTTCATTGAAGATTAAGACTCTATGTGTAAGTAAAAAAATTCGTAATGATCGCTTATTTCGCTTGTCGTCTCATTTCATTGAAGATTAAGATTCTATGTGTAAGTAAAAAAATTCGTAATGATCGCTTATTTCGCTTGTCGTCTCATTTCATTGAAGATTAAGACTCTATGTGTAAGTAAAAAAATTCGTAATGATCGCTTATTTCGCTTGTCGTCTCATTTCATTGAAGATTAAGACTCTATGTGTAAGTAAAAAAATTCGTAATGATCGCTTATTTCGCTTGTCGTCTCATTTCATTGAAGATTAAGACTCTATGTGTAAGTAAAAAATTCGTAATGATCGCTTATTTCGCTTGTCGTCTCATTTCATTGAAGATTAAGACTCTATGTGTAAGTAAAAAATTCGTAATATCCGCTTATTTCGCTTGTCGTCTCATTTCATTGAAGATTAAGACTCTATGTGTAAGTAAAAAATTCGTAATGATCGCTTATTTCGCTTGTCGTCTCATTTCATTGAAGATTAAGACTCTATGTGTAAGTAAAAAATTCGTAATGATCGCTTATTTCGCTTGTCGTCTCATTTCATTGAAGATTAAGACTCTATGTGTAAGTAAAAAAATTCGTATTGATCGCTTATTTCGCTTGTCGTCTCATTTCATTGAAGATTAAGATTCTATGTGTAAGTAAAAAAAATCGTAATGATCGCTTATTTCGCTTGTCGTCTCATTTCATTGAAGATTAAGACTCTATGTGTAAGTAAAAAAATTCGTAATGATCGCTTATTTCGCTAGCCGCTTATTTCACTGGTCCCTTTTTTTCACTACACCCACTTTACAATTTGAACGTTATGTGGCTCGCCCGTAGAAATGATGGATATTTAGCAACAGAAACTGTAAGTACCTATCCTTTTGGCGCAGCTTACCAATGTAAGGAGGCCTTTGTTCTATGATTATGCTAAAAACTAAATACACAAACAAATATTTGCATTTCTAACACTGGCCCTAATAAAACAGACGTCGCCACATTAGTTTAGACGACTGTCCTAGAAGCACTAACCTTTTGACATAATGATGTCAGTATTTACGGAAAGCATACTTGAGTATTGTGTCAGTCGACGTCTGAACTGAAATGAATAGCGTCTTCCAAAATGGCCGTTCTCATACCTCAAATATGTAGGCGTTACTATGAAATGTTTATACATTTATATAAATGTAAGAAAATTCGTGAAGTAAGTAAATATTGTATTTACATAAAGAGTAAATTATTGTGAAGAATTACGAAATTTCAATAATTCTTCAAAATTTAATTGTATTTATAACGATATGTACAATTTATAAATATATACATACCTGCTAGGTTTTTCTCTTGGACACATGTTCAAATATGCATCATTACGTATAGATAATTTATACTTGACAATAGTTTATTTAAAAAAATACGTTTTGAAAAATATAGATTTCGGATTTTAGTAAGTGAAGAGGAGTAAATTATTGTGAAGAATTACGATATTTCAATAATTCTTCAAAATTTAATTGTATTTATAACGATATGTACAATTTTTAAATATATACATACCTGCTAGGTCTTTTCTCTTGGACACATGTTCAAATATGCATCATTACGTATAGATAATTTATACTTGACAATAGTTTATTTAAAAAAATACGTTTTGAAAAATATAGATTTCGGATTTTAGTAAGTGAAGAGGAGTAAATTATTGTGAAGAATTACGAAATTTCAATAATTCTTCAAAATTTAATTGTTTTTATAACGATATGTACAATTTATAAATATATACATACCTGCTAGGTCTTTTCTCTTGGACACATGTTCAAATATGCATCATTACGTATAGATAATTTATACTTGACAATAGTTTATTTAAAAAAATACGTTTTGAAAAATATAGATTTCGGATTTTAGTAAGTGAAGAGAAAAGTACTGGTGAGTAAATTTTGATTCAGTATATAAAGAAATAACATACATTTGAGTTCGGTCTAGTAGTATAGAACGTTTTCTTGTACAATAAAACTTCAAATAAATTGGAGAAGATAAGTCATATAGGTCTTTGGTATTTACTCCATACATAAACATCTGACAAGTTTGTGCTGGAGATTATTATTACAAAGTAGAAACTCCTCCTAGATAATACAAAGTGAGACAAAGGCTGTATATACAGCAGGTATTCCAACAGGCAGTATTTTGTTGTTATGTTGAAAAAAATGTATATGTTTTTAATCCATAATTAAATCCATGCTTCGTTATCACTAAACAAAAATCAAATAAAAATCCTGCAGCCACTTTTTCGTCATGTTCAGTTTATTTATTTTTCTTGTATAGATCCCAATAGTTATTTGTAAACATCTGAATCTATACAGAAATTTGTGGTAGTTTGAAAACTTTTCAAAAGGAAGAAATTCCGTTAATTGGTAACTATATAGATTTTTTAAAAATAATATAACACCCTAATTAGCAATACTGTGTTTAAAATCGTTTTAGTAATAGTAAATAGTCAGTAGTAAAATTTGTGGTAGTAAGCATTTCGTATAAATATTTATATTTTGACGCTATAAAAATAAAACAGGAGCGCGCTACACACACACACACACACACACACACACACAAAAGTTTATATACAGGAGGGATGGGGTACCAAGGACACAGACTTCGATTATATTTATTGTTGTATTACAGGCAACGTTGCAACGTTGTTCCAGCTTGGCCTGTTTTCTTTCAACCAGCGCTTGGAAATGGTTTGGCAACGCTGCATAATATTCTCCCCTCGTTCCCCCAGTTCCCTCTCCCGCGCCGGAATAGTTCTTTAGAGCAGCGTTGCCACATCGACATCGACAACGTTGCAAGAGAACTGCAATTAAAAGGATTATGTGTAGAGTTATAGATCACAGAGTTGCGAAATAGGAATTTCTTTACAATTGTTTTGCTTTTGTTTGTTTTTAATATAATTTACATTGAATGCGTGTGATTTACGAACGAATAATTATGAATTGAACACTGAAGTCTAAATAAAAATTCCTGTCAGTACAGTATTTACCAGGGTTTCATCATATTTAAAATGAATCTTAGACAGATGTAAACAAAGGTGTGCTTTAAATAATTTGAAAGACGTTATTATTTCTTATTATTTGTTGGGTTCGATTTACATCTGTGTTAAAAAAACTTTTAATTCATTAAAATCTCTTTAATGGCTTATGGTGCAACATAATTAGTTAAATTTAGGAATGTTTGGTGAAAAGGTTCGTAATGTATTATAGTGTAGGCTTTTACGTATTCAATGTAAATATTGTTTCACGTCAATCATCCTAAAGTGAAAACGTACACTGTTTACATAAACCTTCAATGCAGGCCTAAACAGTTACCCATTTCAAATATATTTAATTATAACACAAATAACATGTTTCCAACAAGTATCCTTTACGTCGTATCATGTTTATCGTAATTATTGTTATGCTGTAGCCTTATATATACTGTTTATATGGTATAAATAGTGCAACCATTATTTGTCGTCAGCTAGGCACAAATTATTTAATTCAATTTGCATATGCCTATTTCAAAATACGATAATTGTATATGATACACGGCGCCATCTCTAATTTTTGTCACATATCTTAGAAAAATACATTCTGTACAAGAAAACATTACAACAAAAATTGCAAACAAAAAATTGTGGTTAAATTTTAAAAAAAATACAAACAGCTAAATTTACAAACTCAAATTATATCAGGTTATGGCAAATTGAAATTCTTTATTTTGGATCACATTTTGTGAAATCAATCCCATCCTATAGCCTTAATAGTAGTCGTTTTATAAGCATTGGGTTTTATAAAGTTACGATGTTTTTTTTTTAATTCTGATTGTTCATAGAAATGATTAAAATTGTTTTTTAAGTGCGATAAAATAAGCCTAATAAATTTGACTAGACTGCTGTCCAAAACATTGTATTTATTAATGTCGTTGTGTAAGGAAAGATATATTTACTATTGCTTAAACTCATTTTAATACTCTATAGTTTTAGGGGTAAAGTTTTACTCGAATTGCATCACGTATACTTTATAGTTTACAGTTTTCAGTAGTTTTTTAAAATCAGTTTATGTTGTTAGTTGCATTTTCGTATGCCTATACACAGGTTGATATTATTTCATGAATTGCGTAGCCTATGTCAGATTTATTTTGCAAAGGTACTTCTTCTCAAGGAAGTTATGTAACAGTTAGGTTTGTAAGAAGCATTTAGAAAAAAACAAATGGTCTGTGCTTTACTTGCCAGAAGACTATTTTTAACCTAATACTGTGGCTGTGCACAATAGGCTTAATTTTGTCAGCATTTTTACTTGAATTCCTTACCTGCTGAATTACTATATTTGGAATATTGTGCATGGCCCATTAGAAAGTGGCTTAATTAAATTAGTTTCGACACAGTTTATAAAAGGCTGGCTTAAAATTATCAGTGGACTATTTTTAATTCAGTTGAGGAGTATGAGTAAACTTTGTAATCTTATGTTAGCTTTTTAAATTTAAATTGCGTAACCGAAACTGTAGAGGCTAAACACACTTGTAGAATTTTAGGTAAGGTTTTCACTCTCTTTACTTAAATTTCCTATTAATATGTTTGAATTTTATAGCCAATTTACGTACACTTAGGATGTATTGTTGTCTGGATCATTTATGTAAGAATTGGTTATAATTTTATACATTTTTTAATCGTATTCTATTATTAAATTTACTAGAATTCTGTCAATGCAATATGTAAAATTTAGGCCTACAAATTGTCACCGAAATACTTGAAGGATTTGCATTTGACGTGAGTTTTTCTAATAGTATCTGAAATCCGTTCAGGGATTGTACTAGTGAAATCCGCTGGTATTATTGAGTTAAATTATTGGTTGTTTTAGGTTAGGTTTACAGTTTTCGGTTAAACATTTGTACTTTATACAAAATTGTTGTCTTGTTTTCTTAATCATATGTAAGCTTGTTGGTCATTAATGCCTTTATTAGATTTATAAACTTTAGCCCTACAGTTCTAAATAATTTATACCCGAAATATTTACATTTTATGTTTTATAATCCTCATATTTGTTTTTTATACTACTGAATTTCGCTAGTAAGTTATGCCTACAGTATTCGGTAGAACAGTTTATACTTAATTAGACGCTGATGCAAGGATCTGATAAACATTATTTATAAGCTTAGGATACTATTTCCAGATGGGATTTTTAAATTTTATATGCAATATTCATAATAGCAGGTTTTCTATACTGACTTTCTGATTGCTGGGCAATTAAAATGTACATAAGGTTTGAATAAATGTTATTTGTGGCTTAGAGGTTTTATTTATTTCAAGAAAAAAAACTGACTTCCTGAGTTGTATAAACCATCGAAATCATATTGCTGTTCATGACGAGCTGGTTGTTAATTACTTATTACACTTTTGATATTACTTGCGACCAGACTATTTGTTAACTAAAAGTTGTTAAATTGTTAACTTACACTTCGTTATTCGGAGGAAACGTTTTCGTCTTACCACTTCTTCAGCCTCGTATTTTTGCCGCTAGGAATGCTGCAGTTGTGCTTCCTCGTACCATTTTTTTAAAAGTTAGAAGTGATGTGATCGAAGAGTATTTGTGATCTGTGCCGTGATTGTTCATTTAGGATGTCATTTTTATGTGTGTTGTCATGTATATATATTTCATGAAAATATATATATGAAATATATAGACATAGCAACACACATAAAAATGACATCCTAAATGAACAAACACGGCACAGATCACACATACTCTTCGATCAGATCATTTCTAACTTCCAAAAAAATGGTACCGAGGAAGCACAACTGCAGCATTCCTAGCGGCAAAAATACCAGGCTGATGAAGTCGTAAGACGAAAACGTTTCGTCCAAGTGTAAGTTAACAATTCAACAAGTTTTTGTATAAACTTTCTGTTTATGATTTTCAGTTGAAGTGTTTAGGCGTCTTTAAGGGATCCCATCAAAAAAATTGTGTAATTTGTAAGAACACCGTTTTAAGTTAACCACTCAAACTTTCAACTTAAATTGCTTGTGAAAATCTGTTATAATGATGTATATTTTTGTTATCCATCAATACAGCGAATGTGATAAATAAATGTTAGGCATGGAGTTTTAGTGGACCATTCATATTTACATTTAAATTGCAACAGTTTATATAATCGTATGTACGTTTTTTTCTGGTTAAATATTGTTAATAAATTGTATACAGCATTCACACTAAAATTGAACTTGGTAAGTGTGTTGTAAAGGGCTAAAGTTTGCATTTGAGCAATGTATGTTGGAATTGCATACCTTGTGTTGAAATATTTACTGGCCTACTTGAACGTTGGAATCGAATAAACCCTCTGCATACAGTTTACAAAATATTCATTCATATTTCAACGATTCACTGTTTATATACTCGAATTCCGTTAGTTGCTATTATAAACGTTAGGTATGCAGTTACGAGGTGCACAGTTTCTATTCGAAATGCCTACCGTGTGTGAACGTTTTTTGCATGATTTTATGCTTGCAATATCTCATACCTTGAACTTGGGTTTATCGTACCTCGGATGCCTTTGATGAATTGTATATACTTTAGCCTCATTTTCAGAAAAAAACAGTTTATATTTATTTAAACTAATTGTCGTAGTGCGAGTTTTCGTATGTAAATTCAATTATACTGCTTTGGCTACGTTAGAGTAGGCCAACTGTTTTCGGTTGCACCAATTTGTATTTCAATATCTCACTTTGATGAAATTTTTTTTATTGATACGATTAACAACAACACTGAGCAAGAAGGTCTATTTGCCATGAAATGTGATAACAGGTCCAACAAGAACAATGGATAAAAAGACAGCTTATGAGCTATAATATCTATCTTTATCCATGGTGCAAGTTTTGAGAGGTGATAAATATCCATTAGAAAGCACAGACATCTAGCCTTGTTTGTAACACATCAAAAAATAAACTGTACAATAACTGTGTTGATAAATTTGAAGTTGATGATAGCTTTGACCAAACAAACGATGACCAGAATCATGACACGAAACTGACATCTGTATACTCTGAACCACTAATATGTCGAAATGAATAAGTTTTGTCCGTAGGCTCCAATGGGTTAATGTTGATTTTTTTAAAATCATTTTGGAAGATTATGAATGATTTTAGAATTAACAGCATGTTTTTAAAGGAAAAAGTGAAATTGGTCAGCTAATCATAGCAAAACATCTATTACATTTGACTTTAGAGCTCCCACAATTAATTTGTACATAAATGGGGATGTAATTCTGTATAGAAACAAAGTTTGCGCGAGTGTAAATTCTCTTACTGAGGACATATAACAATGGTGTGTGGGCTTATTTTGATGCGAAGGAAAAAATAAACCAAAAAGTGGAAGTCTCTACACACAGATTTTTTGGAAATCCAAACTATTGAAGAATCATACAGTTTTAAGAAGTGTGGGACATTAAGATTTTAAAGTTTTAGATATGAATTTCAGAAAAATACAGTTTATATTTATCTAAACTAATTATCGTAGTGCAAGTTTTTCGTGTGTAAATTCAATTATACTGCTTTGACTACGTTAGAGTAGGCCAACTGTTTTCAGTTGCACCATTTATATTTCAATATCCCACTTCATGATGAGTATTTTTTAAACTTGAATTTAGTTATAAAAATAAAATGGATTCGACGTATTGTCTGTAGTAACACATAATCAAGCCTGACGAATAATCACAATATAATATACTGTAAAACTAATTAATCGAATTCAATATTTCCTTTCCTTTTGTTTGCTTATAGCAGTTGTTAGGATTAAAATTTACTATAATAAGTTTAACTCTTCGTTATAACCATAAAGAAACTGTCTCAAAGGAAATATTGAACTCAGTTGTCGAGCAACACACTGTATTCTGCTATTATCTGTGTTCATGATTTATTGAATATCTTTATAAGTTTACCTTAAGCCTACAGTTTTCAGTTGCATCATTTATATTTCCCTTGGCTTTGTCTTGCTCAACAGTTTAAGTACTTAAATTACGTTAATCATTTTTATGTGTTCAATGCTCTTTGCCGTCTTCAATTGTTTTTATACTCAAATTAAGTTAATAAGTTTTAATACATAAAATCTATAGTTTTCAGTTGAACCATTTATAGTTCAATGACCTTTGCCGTCTTCAATTGTTTTTATACTCAAATTAAGTTAATAAGTTTTAGTACATAAAATCTATAGTTTTCAGTTGAATCATTTATAGTTGAATGACCTTTGCCGTGTTCAATTGTTTTTATACTCAAGTTACATTAATCAGTTTTATATAGATAAAATCTATAGTTTTCAGTTGAACCATTTATAGTTCAATGACCTTTGCCGTGTTCAATATTGTTATACTCAAATTACGTTAATTAGTTTTATAAACGTTAAATCTATAGTTTTCAGTTGAACCAATAATAGTTGAATGACCTTTGCCGTGTTCAATTGTTTTTATACTCAAATTAACTTAATAAGTTTTAATACATAAAATCTATAGTTTTCAGTTGAATCATTTATAGTTGAATGACCTTTGACGTGTTCAATTGTTTTTATACTCAAATTACATTCATAAGTTTTATATACGTTAAGTCTAGTTTTCAGTTGAACTATTAATATTTCAATGCTCTTTCTCGAGTTCAATTGTTTTTATACTCAAGTTACATTAATCACTTTTATATAGATAAAATCTATAGTTTTCAGTTGAACCATTTATAGTTCAATGACCTTTGCCGTGTTCAATATTGTTATACTCAAATTACGTTAATTAGTTTTATAAACGTTAAATCTATAGTTTTCAGTTGAACCAATAATAGTTGAATGACCTTTGCCGTGTTCAATTGTTTTTATACTCAAATTAACTTAATAAGTTTTAATACATAAAATCTATAGTTTTCAGTTGAATCATTTATAGTTGAATGACCTTTGACGTGTTCAATTGTTTTTATACTCAAATTACATTCATAAGTTTTATATACGTTAAGTCTAGTTTTCAGTTGAACTATTAATATTTCAATGCTCTTTCTCGAGTTCAATTGTTTTTATACTCAAGTTACATTAATCAGTTTTATATAGATAAAATCTATAGTTTTCAGTTGAACCATTTATAGTTCAATGACCTTTGCCGTGTTCAATATTGTTATACTCAAATTACGTTAATTAGTTTTATAAACGTTAAATCTATAGTTTTCAGTTGAACCAATAATAGTTGAATGACCTTTGCCGTGTTCAATTGTTTTTATACTCAAATTAACTTAATAAGTTTTAATACATAAAATCTATAGTTTTCAGTTGAATCATTTATAGTTGAATGACCTTTGACGTGTTCAATTGTTTTTATACTCAAATTACATTCATAAGTTTTATATACGTTAAGTCTAGTTTTCAGTTGAACTATTAATATTTCAATGCTCTTTCTCGAGTTCAATTGTTTTTATACTCAAGTTACATTAATCAGTTTTATATAGATAAAATCTATAGTTTTCAGTTGAACCATTTATAGTTCAATGACCTTTGCCGTGTTCAATATTGTTATACTCAAATTACGTTAATTAGTTTTATAAACGTTAAATCTATAGTTTTCAGTTGAACCAATAATAGTTGAATGACCTTTGCCGTGTTCAATTGTTTTTATACTCAAATTAACTTAATAAGTTTTAATACATAAAATCTATAGTTTTCAGTTGAATCATTTATAGTTGAATGACCTTTGACGTGTTCAATTGTTTTTATACTCAAATTACATTCATAAGTTTTATATACGTTAAGTCTAGTTTTCAGTTGAACTATTAATATTTCAATGCTCTTTCTCGAGTTCAATTGTTTTTATACTCAAATTACGTTAATAAGGTTTATATACGTTAAGTCTATAGTTTTAAGTTGAGTCATTAAGAGTTGAATGACCTTTGCCGTGTTTAATTGTTTTTATACTCAAATTATGTTTATCAGTTTTAAATACGTTGAATCTATAGTTTTCAGTTGCACATTTTATATTTTAGTATTTTACCTTGTGTGTAAGTTTAGACATGGAGTGAGTAACGGCCTATAAACGTTACTTTTCATTTAACCATTATTCCTTAAAATAGATACATTGCGTACAGGTTTTGTAATCGTAGCTTTTTCATTTACATTCAACTGCGATTGTTTAAACTTTCTCTTTACAGATGTAGTAGACTATTTTTAGTTGGATTGCGTTTATAATTGCGTTGTTAACGTTTATTGACGAATGTGTATTTTTTTAATTGTGTAACATGAGTTTGTGGTGCGCTTTCGATATATTTGTCAGAACAGTATTATTCACATATGTGTAAGTAGTATCTAATAGCCTTGCAGAAAATATTTAGAATGGCTTAACATTACCTTAACAATAAATCTATCTCAGGAAGTTAAATAAGTAAATTCTAACTTTTAGTGTTTTCAAGTATAGTCCCATACATTGTGTCAGTATGCCTGAGAGCATCTCTATATCTCCGGTAAAAAGCTGGTCTACATCGAGGGTACAATTCTGCCTATTCGAGGTACAGTAAAACTTCTTATATCTGGACGTAATATTAAAATAAAGTAAGCGTCTTTATTCCGTTTGCTGCTAGTGATTTTATAGATTTAGTGAGCACACAACCAACGTCTGACGGATATGACGAGAGAAAGCAAACCGTGACACGTAGTGAAGCTTTCCAGGCATTTGATCGAGTACGTCGAACTAAAACGTCGAAATTAAAGTGTTTTTAATTTAACTCTGTGTGTGTGTGTGTGTGTGTGTGCGCGCGCGCGCACGCGTGCGCGTGCGTGCGTGTACAGTATTAAGGAATTGTACCACATTAGTACCAGCTGTCGCCACATAGATCCGGATATGGGAGGTTTTACTGTATATACCTTTTCCACCAATGGAGGGCATACTGTATGCCTTCATAATCCATTAGAACAGGTATGCGACCAAGCAAACTTGAGCCTGCAAGATACCTACTTCCTGCTTCAGACTGGTTATGCCTTTTCATTCCCATTATTTCCGTGAATGGTAAACAAATTAGGGTTGGATATGAATGTTTGAAAAACGAGGCCAGTGAAATAACCGACTTTCACGGAATGCGCGAAATAAGCGGCCAAACTACCCCTACCGCCGCCAAGGTCATTCAACCAAGGGATACCCAATCGGGGATGCGAGAAATAAGCGACCAAGCTACACTTCCACTACCCATTACAGTTAAACTTAAAAGGAGAACGAAGAAAGCTGAAGTATAATAAAGTGAATATAGCTATTGAAAACACTGAGGAAATATGAAGGTATCGGTGACATAAAGGCTTGTCTGTGTACTCTCTCCTACCTTCAAAACCTGGATTATATAGAAATATAAACGTACGTAAATATTAAAAAGAAAATATTATAAAACTCTATAAAACATTACAAAAGATTAGAACACATATTATTAAAAAATCATATAGGATGATTTTAAACACGCCTAAATGATACAATTGATTTATTATCATTTAGCCAGTCCAAAACCTGGTTAAAGTGTGATGGAAATCAGAAAACGATATAAAAAAAATCTAACAGTTCAAACTGTCTTAAGAAAAGTGTGGAATACCCAGAGCAGGTATAATTCTGTAATGGTCGTTTATTTCACTTGTCTCATTTCATTAAAGATTAAGACTCTAGGTGCAAGTAGAAAATCCGTAATGATCACTTATTTCACTCGGCGCCCATTTATTTCACTAAAGGTTAAGCTCGAGGCGCAAATAGAAAATCCGTAATGGTCACTTATTTCACTTGTCGCTCATTTATTTCACTGAAGGTTAAGCTCTGGGCGCAAGTAGAAAATCTGTAATGGTCGCTCATTTCACTTGTCGCTCATTTATTTCACTGAAGGTTAAGCTCTGGGCGCAAGTAGAAAATCCGTAATGGTCACTTATTTCACTCGTCGCCCATTTATTTCACTAAAGGTTAAGCTCGAGGCGCAAATAGAAAATCCGTAATGGTCACTTATTTCACTTGTCGCTCATTTATTTCACTGAAGGTTAAGCTCTGGGCGCAAGTAGAAAATCTGTAATGGTCGCTCATTTCACTTGTCGCTCATTTATTTCACTGAAGGTTAAGCTCTGGGCGAAAGTAGAAAATCCGTAATGGTCACTTATTTCACTCGTCGCCCATTTATTTCACTAAAGGTTAAGCTCGAGGCGCAAATAGAAAATCCGTAATGGTCACTTATTTCACTTGTCGCTCATTTATTTCACTGAAGGTTAAGCTCTGGGCGCAAGTAGAAAATCCGTAATGGTCACTTATTTCACTCGTCGCCCATTTATTTCACTAAAGGTTAAGCTCGAGGCGCAAATAGAAAATCCGTAATAGTCACTTATTTCACTCGTCGCTCATTTATTTCACTGAAAGTTAAGCTCTGGGCGCAAGTAGAAAATCCGTAATGATCACTTATTTCACTCGTCGCCCATTTATTTCACTAAAGGTTAAGCTCGAGGCGCAAATAGAAAATCCGTAATGGTCATTTATTTCACTTGTCGCTCATTTATTTCACTGAAGGTTAAGCTCTGGGCGCAAGTAGAAAATCTGTAATGGTCGCTCATTTCACTTGTCGCTCATTTATTTCACTGAAGGTTAAGCTCTGGGCGCAAGTAGAAAATCCGTAATGGTCACTTATTTCACTTGTCGCTCATTTATTTCACTGAAGGTTAAGCTCTGGGCGCAAGTAGAAAATCTGTAATGGTCGCTCATTTCACTTGTCGCTCATTTATTTCACTGAAGGTTAAGCTCTGGGCGCAAGTAGAAAATCCGTAATGGTCACTTATTTCACTTGTCGCTCATTTATTTCACTGAAGGGTAAGCTCTGGGCGCAAGTAGGAAATCCGTAATGGTATTTCACTTGTCGCTCATTTATTTCATTGAAGGTCAAGAGGCTAGGCGCAAGTAGAAAATCTGTAATGGTCGCTTATTTCACTTGTCGCTCATTTATTTCATTGAAGGTTAAGAGGTTATACGCTAGTAGAAAATCCGCAACGACCGCTTATTTCACCGGTCGCTCATTTTTTTCATTGAAGGTTAAGACTCTATTCGCAAGTAGAAAATCTGTAATGGTCGCTTATTTCACCGGTCGCTCATTTATTTCATTGAAGGTTAAAACTCTATGCGCAAGTAGAAAATCTGTAATGGCCGCTTATTTCACTGATCGCTTTATTCGCGACACCGTTGGATACGATTGAGTTTTTTAAAATTGTGCATTTCGAATTTTTTATTACAGTCCTGTTGCACAGAAATGTGTCAGATACAAGGTATTTGGTTCCGTCACCAATAGTCGCTAATTGTGATCTTAAAGCGACGATGCTGGAGCTGTTATTTGGCAGTGTTGGCATTTAAGCTGAAGCTGTAAAATCCGGCCTTACGGTTCGTTTTTTTTACGGAAGGCCGCTGAAAAGGTCAGCTACCTCTCTGTCGCACGCGCATTCACCTCCGAATCGAACTTGCCGTAATTATCGATAAATCCGGTCGGTATCCCGTTACAAAGGTGCAAGATCTTAAACTTTTATAAATTTTCAATTAACACTTTATTTTCGCCAGATACTTTCAAGAAAATTAGATATAAAACTTGGCACGTCTGCAGTATGTTTAGTGTTAAGATTATGAATGACTGAACACTGTCATGTTTTTCAGTAATACAAATGTCTGTTGATTGTAAGTTAAATATTAAAATGAATACATTACATATCGAATGTTAATTGATATGAACTAGATTAATAATAATCTGAACTATATTTACACACATACAAAGCTACATACGTCACAAAATAGAATCCCAACAAAAGTTATGTAACTCTACTTCACTACTTTTTTTATGTTATTTACATAATAAAGCGTTATAAACACGTATAGTCTTTGAGATATCTACATAATAAAGCGTTATAAACACGTATAGTCTTTGAGATATCTACATAATAAAGCGTTATAAACACGTATAGTCTTTGAGATATCTACATAATAAAGCGTTATAAACACGTGTAGTCTTTGAGATATCTACATAATAAAGCGTTATAAACACTATAGTCTTTGAGATATCTACATAATAAAGCGTTATAAACACGTATAGTCTTTGAGATATCTACATAATAAAGCGTTATAAACACGTATAGTCTTTGAGATATCTACATAATAAAGCGTTATAAACACGTATAGTCTTTGAGATATCTACATAATAAAGCGTTATAAACACGTATAGTCTTTGAGATATCTACATAATAAAGCGTTATAAACACGTATAGTCTTTGAGATATTTACATAATAAAGCGTTATAAACACGTATAGTCTTTGAGATATTTACATAATAAAGCGTTATAAACACGTATAGTCTTTGAGATATCTACATAATAAAGCGTTATAAACACGTATAGTCTTTGAGATATTTACATAATAAAGCGTTATAAACACGTATAGTCTTTGAGATATTTACATAATAAAGCGTTATAAACACGTATAGTATTTGAGATATTTACATAATAAAGCGTTATAAACACGTATAGTCTTTGAGATATTTACATAACAAAGCGTTATAAACACGTATAGTCTTTGAGATATTTACATAATAAAGCGTTATAAACACGTATAGTCTTTGAGATATCTACATAATAAAGCGTTATAAACACGTATATTCTTTGAGATATTTACATAATAAAGCGTTATAAACACGTATAGTCTTTGAGATATTTACATAATAAAGCGTTATAAACACGTATAGTCTTTGAGATATCTACATAATAAAGCGTTATAAACACGTATAGTCTTTGAGATATTTACATAATAAAGCGTTATAAACACGTATAGTCTTTGAGATATTTACATAATAAAGCGTTATAAACACGTATAGTCTTTGAGATATCTACATAATAAAGCGTTATAAACACGTATAGTCTTTGAGATATTTACATAATAAAGCGTTATAAACACGTATAGTCTTTGAGATATTTACATAATAAAGCGTTATAAACACGTATAGTCTTTGAGATATCTACATAATAAAGCGTTATAAACACGTATAGTCTTTGAGATATCTACATAATAAAGCGTTATAAACACGTATAGTCTTTGAGATATCTACATAATAAAGCGTCATAAACACGTATAGTCTTTGAGATATCTACATAATAAAGCGTTATAAACACGTATAGTCTTTGAGATATCTACATAATAAAGCGTTATAAACACGTATAGTCTTTGAGATATCTACAGTTTATGCAACTTTATCATAGTAAGCTTTACTAACGTTAAATGTTTTAATAAGACTTGCACAAACCCCAAACACAACTCTGTAGCCTAATTACTAACCAGTCATGTTAGGCTTTGCTTTTGCTTGAAAATAGATGGATATAAAGACAAATTAATTTAATCCTCACTAATTTGTAACTAAGTTCAATTTTAAAAATCTTGCACTTTATTGGAGCGCATGTGAGGAGAGTAAGGATGCACTACGAGGGGGCGCCTGTGGATGTAAGGGTTCCATAATCTTCTTGTTTGTAAGAACTGAGTACAGATATTTAATTTTGGACTAAAATATTTCGTTGCATGAAACTGTCCTATTTTTAAATGGCCTCAAACAGTTCTTTCAAAACGAATTTAGAAATACAGGATTTTCGAAAATGTATCTAGAAGCTAATTTTTCTTGAAGTTTATTTTCAATTTACTAGCGCTTAAGTGAGAGCGCTTAGAAGATTTATTGGAAATAGGTCATGCTTTTATTATTTCTCCAAAAATTTATTAAAAGTTTTTTTTTTTAATTATGAAAAGGAATACAGTAGTGTTTCACTATTTTGAGAAAAGCTGTGGGGAATTGATAATAACACTTGAACGTCCTCTAACAACATTATTTTTCAATTCTTGCTATTACCACACTCCTTATATCGGATTTGCTTGAATCAAGCATTAGACAGTTTAAAAGAAATAGGTGCATTTATTGACATATTCATAGGGAGAGAATGATGTCTTAATTCGTCACGGTCGGAGATGGTTTACGCACAAAATTCAATGGATCTAAATACATTTATTGCTATATTTATAGATAGAATAACATCCTAATTCGTCACGGTAGGAGATGGTTTACGAACATAATTAAATGGAAGTAAATACATTTATTGCTATATTTATAGATAGAATAACATCCTAATTCGTCACGGTAGGAGATGGTTTACGAACATAATTAAATGGAAGTAAATGCATTTATTGCTATATTTATAGATAGAATAACATCCTAATTCGTCACGGTAGGAGATGGTTTACGTACATAATTAAATTGAAGTAAATGCATTTATTGACATATTTATAGATAGAATAACATCCTAATTCGTCACGGTAGGAGATGGTTTACGTACATAATTAAATGGAAGTAAATGCATTTATTGAGATATTTATAGATAGAATAACATCCTAATTCGTCACGGTAGGAGATGGTTTACGTACATAATTAAATGGAAGTAAATGCATTTATTGAGATATTTATAGATAGAATAACATCCTAATTCGTCACGGTAGGAGATGGTTTACGTACATAATTAAATTGAAGTAAATGCATTTATTGAGATATTTATAGATAGAATAACATCCTAATTCGTCACGGTAGGAGATGGTTTACGTACATAATTAAATGGAAGTAAATGCATTTATTGAGATATTTATAGATAGAATAACATAAACACTAATTCATTACGGAGAGTGATGGTTTACGCATATCCAAATTCAAAAGAAGTAGATACATTTATTGCGATACATGCAATTTATTAAAAACATATTTAAGTATAATAACTTCCTAATTCGTCACGGAGGGAGATGGTTTACGCACACATTTCAATAGAAGTAAATGCATTTATTGCAATATTTATAGGCAGAATAACTTCCTAATTCCTAACGTCGAAGATGACTAACGCTTTAGACAATTCAAAAGCAGTAGATGAACTTTTTTTTAAATATTTAAAGGTGTTATAATATTTACAAAATTTAAAGGTTTCAGATGCATTTGTTTTCATATTTATTTGCAAAATAACTTCCTAATTTGTAACGATCGGAGATGACTAACGCATTAGACAATTCATAGGCAGTAGATGAAATTTTTTTAATATTTAAAGCTGTTATTATATTTACAAAATTTAACAGTTTATTTTAATTCAGTCCTACATCATTTTAAGTTGCGATGATAATTGAACGAGTCATAGGCCTAGGTAAGTAGCGTGAAATTTATAATAAAAAAATAAAAAGGTCAAACCTGGAAACAGGAAAACTACAACGTAATTATTGAGGTTGAGTACCAAGTTCCTATGACACTCGCGCCTAGCCAGCGTGTACTCTGACAGTAAAATATTAAAAAAAATGATAACCCATGTATCACATTCTGAAATGTTGCATGGATGTAATGCGTTATATCAAAAGTCACTTTTTTTCGAAAGAAGTTGAAAGAGGACGTATTTTGGCTTTTCAAAATCAGTTTTTGTAGATTTTAATTAGCTTGTCTTTTAAACACTACAATTATATTCAACGTATACAATGTTTAATTATAATTAACTCGTTTTTTCGACCTTATAATGGGTCACACTACGCAGTTACTTGAACTACCAGCGCGTTAAAAAATTCCTAACTGAAAACTAGATTATTTGAAAGTTACATCTGGACTATAAACCAATCCGGACTTTTCTACAAATAAGTTATCGTAAACAATAAGCGATGTAATTTTGATTAGAATGTGTAAAACGCCCGGGTCGCAGACCGGCCACACTAGAGCGGCTTTGACGCAGAACTGATATAACCTCTTTATATTATTTACTCAGAAATGATTGCAGTAGAGTTGTCCTATTTATAATTTGATTGTTTGCTTTTCAGTACAAGACATAATACGCACATGAAGGCTGAAAATGCTGTTGTTGAGAAATATAGAAGTATAAATCCATTTCAATGCAATCTCGCCATTTCTTTATAATTATTGAAGGAAAACTGAAGTTTTATTTATATTCTGATGATTATAATGCTGAGGTGTGATTGTGTTTGGTTTTTCCTGTTTGTGCCAGATACTAGCGAGAAGCAGATGTATTGTTATCATTACGCGTGCTTGCGTGAGGCGTTAGAAATCGTTCCATAAGGCGTTGAATACAATAGGAACTGGTTGTATATAGCTGAGAGAATGTGCTTTACTTAATGTAAATTATTTTGTTGGTAAATTGTTACAATTTGTAAGAAGCTATTCTAGTAAATTACTCAAATAAAATAATAACCATATGTATATATATATATATATATATATATATATATATATATATATATATATATATATATATATATATATATATATATATACACACACATACACATATACAGTGAAACCTCCCTGAACGAACACCTCCAACGGACACTTCTTAAACGGACATTTTTCTGGGAACCGAAAGATTAATAATACGTACATAGGATTTTCCCTCCTTTGAACGGGCACTCCATTACACGGACAACGGACAGTAAATGGTGCCTATTTGTTTTGTGCACCTCTGATATGCGGACGAATGTACTGTATAAAGTAGCTGAAGTAACTACTTATATAATCAGAAGAAAGAATCGAATTTGTTCACTTGCCTCGGCATACTCAAGAGCACATTTATTCGTTCGTACCTTACATTACAGCTGTGCAAAGGCAACTGTTGGAATTGAAAAAAATCATTTCAATGTAAAGCCGACACTGATGGTTAAAAATATGATTTCTCAGCTGATTATGCATACGGAAAATCAAGTGTACAGTCCCACCGCTCATCAAAAAACTACGATTAATCTTTATTTTAAAAATTAATAGGCTAGGCTCTACAGTAATTCACAAATTAAATTAATGTACAGTACTGTATTACTATATTGTCTCAGTGGTTTTTTTTTAATTGCTTTTTAATTTATGTTTAATAACAGTACAGTATTTATAGTACTGTAAACTGTATTTATAAAAAAGTAGTCCAAAATGTTAATTAAATACTGTGAATTAGTATTAGTTAAATACCGTAGCCTATTATGTATTGGATAAGTGTGTAGTGAATAACTAGTGTAATAATTTTTTAAATTCTGCTTTTTCTAACACCCCTCCACTAAACGGACACCTCTCATGGACGGACAAAATATTGAGAACCGTATGTGTCCGTTTAACAGAGGTTTCACTGAATATATATATAATTTTAACTTTGCAACACTGTTTTCTTGTATTCACTTATCACTTTTACTATTTGTACTTAAACAAGAATCTTACTTGGTATTTATGCGAGTTAACTTTCAAAGATTGATTGTATCTTCATTATCGAGCATCACTGACCGGGGGTTGTAGTAGACTGCCGCAGTATATATATTATTACAGTATTATATTATATAAATATATATAATATAATATATATAATAACGAATCTATTATAACTGTTGTTGCGTCTGTCGTCCCTAAATTCCAATATCTCCTGTTACACGTTAATACCTCTTGGAGTAATTGCTTTGTCGAAGCCATCACGCTAACCTGTTCATGGCCGTTCTCCCTTTCTTCTCTCAGGGGGAATCCACTATAGTACCTTTCGGGGCCGTCTGTCTTCTGCCGTCCTCTTTACATGTCCAAAACATGCCAATTGCCTTCTCTCTATCTCCTCCCTTACACTCTTATCCATTTCCATCTTAGTTAATATTTAGTAAATAGCTGAACGTCCCCTTGGTAAGAACTATAGATAGATAATATTTAGTAAATAGCTGAATGCCCCCTTGGTAGGAACTATAGGATAGATAATATTTAGTAAATAGCTGAACGTCCCCTTGGTAAGAACTATAGATAGATAATATTTAGTAAATAGCTGAATGCCCCCTTGGTAGGAACTATAGGATAGATAATATTTAGTAAATAGCTGAATGTCCCCTTGCTAAGAACTCTAGGATAGTTAATATTTAGTAAATAGCTGAACGTCCCCTTGGTAAGAACTATAGTATAGATAATATTTTATAAATATTATTAACTGACCCTTTACTGCAGCTTCGTCGTTGTTATTATTAGCTCTGGTACAATCCCATACCTCTGAACCGTAGAGTGTAACCCTCAGAACCGTAGAGTGTAACCCTCAGAACCGTAGAGTGTAACCCTCAGAACCGTAGAGTGTAACCCTCAGAACCGTAGAGTGTAACCCTCTGAACCGTAGAGTGTAACCCTCAGAACAATACTTTTATAAGTGTGTTTCTTTGGTCCTCTCTTGATTATCATTTGCCAGAGAAGAGAGTGTAGAGCCCGTGCCACCGCTCTGCCTTGTGGCAGTTATTTACACTTAATGAAATAAGTACACTTGAAAAAATAATCAAGAACGTATGGCCTGTACAATCCCATGCCATTGTAGGGAACGAACTGGCTGATAAGCTGAGCAACCAACCTCATCATCCTTAAACGTCAGAAGAAACATCACCGACCATACTCGGACTAAAATGGGGGATCTAGTCTCCAATGGCCAGTTGACCAGAACCCTATCACGCATGAAGCGGTCGCCAGATTTCGCCTGCTGACTGGCCATGGTTACGTCCAGAAGCACCTCCACCGGATCGGCGTAGTGGAAGAGCCCATCTCCGCTCCGGCTTCTACTGGGAGGCCGGCGTTAATTGGCTGAGTCAAACGGCCAATTTAATTTTTATTTTATATCAGGTGTCGTGATTTCTAGTATATGTAAATGACTTTATTTTCCAGGCACCTTCAATATGTAGCAATTGAAAATTTTAAAAACCTAAACCATATAATTTTGAGTGAATTATGAGCGCGCGTGCAAATAGCCTATAGCAGGGGTGCACGAACCGCAGCCGCACACCACTCTAAATTGTTGAATATACAGAAACGTAATACTGTTTCATAGTTAAAGGCATAAGCCAGCACAATATTGCTGTACATCAAGTATCGAAGACAATATTCAAATGAACTTATTAATCCGCAGCACATGATTCTCTGAAAGTCAATATTGTGTGAAGTTTCATTAACTGATTTCTACAAAAACCTATTACCTCTAGAAATGGTTTATCTGCGAGAAGTACTTTTGTAATTTCGTGTTTGTTCGGTAGCATTTTTACCTGTAAGCATGTTTTTAGTAATGAAAACTATCAAATCTTTGGCTCGTACGCGTTTATCAGTCACTTTGAATCAACTTTGAAAATCGCCAAATACATTTGAAACAATTATCAATAGGAAAACAGTGTCGATCGAATTTCCTACTAAAATAAAAGGTTTTTCCAGACCTCATTTTATATTACAACATTTTCATGGTGAAATGTGTTTTGTTTATAATCCTGATGTAATATCAATATTGCAACATCATAAAGATAGGGAATTATTAACACCTTGATACATCGTTACAGGCATGTATGCTAATATATTATAAAATGGCTGTGCAAGTATGGTATTTACGCATATTACAATATAAAATGTAGGATATAATATTTGAACATTTAAGCACAACTAAATAAGACTTATTCCAATTGTTGAACTCGGTAAACTTAGTCTCGATGTCCGGTTCGAGAAAAGTGAGCAATTAATTGGCCCTACGTTCTAAAAAGGTGTGCCCTACTGGTCTATAGCGTAACTTGACTTTAATTTTAAGTTTTTCAGGTGTTTCATGAAGTATTCGAGCTTCAGAGGTTAATGTGTCGGTTTTTGTTCAATTACTTATTTTCTTCACGTGCATATTTTTGTACGTGATTTTAATATATTTTGTGTTTTATTGTTTGTAATCCTCGCTAGAGTAGCGGGTAACATTTCGTATTTTGCCCGGAGAGAGAGCAGGTGCACTTCAGATAAGCGACACTGCCTACACGAGACATGATGCTCACCTACTCCTCCAGAACCGTGCAATAATTATTTCCTTATATTTTCTACATAGGGTTGTATCGGGTTACAATACACAACCCTCTATGACCTCGGTAAGAAGTATTCTTTGGGTATGCGATCCGTACACAAGATATAATCCTTCTACAAAAAGCAATTTTAAGTTCGTAATACCGTGTTCCTCTCCCTAGTGTTAAGTCTTGTTGAATACAATACACAACCCTCTATGACCTCGGTAAGAAGTATTCTTTGGGTATGCGATCCGTACACAAGATATAATCCTTCTACAAAAAGCAATTTTAAGTTCGTTATACCGTGGTCCTTTCCCTAGTGTTAGAGGTCTTGTTGAATACAATACACAACCCTCTATGACCTCGGTAAGAAGTATTCTTTGGGTATGCGATCCGTACACAAGATATAATCCTTCTACAAAAAGCAATTTTAAGTTCGTTATACCGTGGTCCTTTCCCTAGTGTTAGAGGTCTTGTTGAATACAATACACAACCCTCTATGACCTCGGTAAGAAGTATTCTTTGGGTATGCGATCCGTACACAAGATATAATCCTTCTACAAAAAGCAATTTTAAGTTCGTTATACCGTGGTCCTTTCCCTAGTGTTAGGTATTGTTGAATACAATACACAACCCTCTATGACCTCGGTAAGAAGTATTCTTTGGGTATGCGATCCGTACACAAGATATAATCCTTCTACAAAAAGCAATTTTAAGTTCGTTATACCGTGGTCCTTTCCCTAGAGTTAGGTATTGTTGAATACAATACACAACCCTCTATGACCTCGGTAAGAAGTATTCTTTGGGTATGCGATCCGTACACAAGATATAATCCTTCTACAAAAAGCAATTTTAAGTTCGTTATACCGTGGTCCTTTCCCTAGTGTTAGGTATTGTTGAATACAATACACAACCCTCTATGACCTCGGTAAGAAGTATTCTTTGGGTATGCGATCCGTACACAAGATATAATCCTTCTACAAAAAGCAATTTTAAGTTCGTTATACCGTGGTCCTTTCCCTAGAGTTAGGTATTGTTGAATACAATACACAACCCTCTATGACCTCGGTAAGAAGTATTCTTTGGGTATGCGATCCGTACACAAGATATAATCCTTCTACAAAAAGCAATTTTAAGTTCGTTATACCGTGGTCCTTTCCCTAGAGTTAGGTATTGTTGAATACAATACACAACCCTCTATGACCTCGGTAAGAAGTATTCTTTGGGTATGCGATCCGTACACAAGATATAATCCTTCTACAAAAAGCAATTTTAAGTTCGTTATACCGTGGTCCTTTCCCTAGAGTTAGGTATTGTTGAATACAATACACAACCCTCTATGACCTCGGTAAGAAGTATTCTTTGGGTATGCGATCCGTACACAAGATATAATCCTTCTACAAAAAGCAATTTTAAGTTCGTTATACCGTGGTCCTTTCCCTAGAGTTAGGTATTGTTGAATACAATACACAACCCTCTATGACCTCGGTAAGAAGTATTCTTTGGGTATGCGATCCGTACACAAGATATAATCCTTCTACAAAAAGCAATTTTAAGTTCGTTATACCGTGGTCCTTTCCCTAGAGTTAGGTATTGTTGAATACAATACACAACCCTCTATGACCTCGGTAAGAAGTATTCTTTGGGTATGCGATCCGTACACAAGATATAATCCTTCTACAAAAAGCAATTTTAAGTTCGTTATACCGTGGTCCTTTCCCTAGAGTTAGGTATTGTTGAATACAATACACAACCCTCTATGACCTCGGTAAGAAGTATTCTTTGGGTATGCGATCCGTACACAAGATATAATCCTTCTACAAAAAGCAATTTTAAGTTCGTTATACCGTGGTCCTTTCCCTAGTGTTAGGTATTGTTGAATACAATACACAACCCTCTATGACCTCGGTAAGAAGTATTCTTTGGGTATGCGATCCGTACACAAGATATAATCCTTCTACAAAAAGCAATTTTAAGTTCGTTATACCGTGGTCCTTTCCCTAGAGTTAGGTATTGTTGAATACAATACACAACCCTCTATGACCTCGGTAAGAAGTATTCTTTGGGTATGCGATCCGTACACAAGATATAATCCTTCTACAAAAAGCAATTTTAAGTTCGTTATACCGTGGTCCTTTCCCTAGTGTTAGGTCTTGTTGAATACAATACACAACCCTCTATGACTTCGGTAAGAAGTATTCTTTGGGTATGCGATCCGTACACAAGATATAATCCTTCTACAAAAAGCAATTTTAAGTTCGTTATACCGTGGTCCTTTCCCTAGTGTTAGGTCTTGTTGAATACTTTCACAAGACAAGACCCAATATTTTCGTTCGATGGTCTCTCTCTGTGCCCCACCCTTTCCTTTCCCCTTCCCAAGAGACATTGATTGGGCTATATCCCAACTAACCTAAAATAAACATAACCTTGAAGAGATATCACTAAATCTGGTAATTGTTTTTATAGAAATGCTAATTTATTTTCGTAAATGTTTTATTTATACCAATGTAAAGAGTTGAAAATTTGTACCTATAATATGCAGTGCAAAATTTGTATTATTGCATTTACCATAATATGCAGTGTAAAATTTGTATTATTGCATTTACCATAATATGCAGTGCAAAATTTGTACTCTCTTTTATTATACGTTTTTCAATTACTCCTATTAGTTTACAAACTTTATATAGTGTCTTTTTTGTTCAAATTTTCAATCGTTAATCAAATTCTTTTTATTCATCCTTACAAGTTCAAATACATTTTTTTCTAGCAGAGTATGAACACTTAGTAATACAGTTTTTTTAAAATAATGATTAATTAATTAACTTTAAAAGGAATTAATTCTAGCCTTATATAGGACAAAACTTTTCCCAAATGGGACAAGGCATCCAATATAGTTATTTCGTCCCATTTGGCTTAGAATAAGCGATAACATATGATTTCATGCAGCAGCTGATTTTATGTTATAGGTTATGTAATAGAACAGCTGTTTTAACACAAGGTTATGTTACTTTATATTAATTGCAATTATTTAATAAAAAGTATATCAAATAAAAAAAATTTTGGTTTACCAAAGTAGGAATTGTCTTTAAAACTGTTTGTTTATATTGTTTGATGGGGTTTTGGAAAAAATTACTGCAAGTGTGGGTTTGAAGTGTTTTCGAGTTTTCTTCAGCGTTTATAAAAACAAATACTTTTTTTTTTTAATTTACGATTTGCCCAAAAATGTCAAGATTGTGCTCCTTCCAAAATATTATGTTTTATTATGATTAAACCTTCCCCGTTTCAGATTTACAATCGCGTAAAAACGTATTGTGCAATGTATTTTGTAGCTTTCATTTACTGTTATAAATTCCAAACATTTAATAACAAAGTGACAAATTGAAAACGAAGTAAATTATGTTTGTTCTTCTACGAGCAATGCTGGTTAAATAAGTGAAATGATCTTGTTAGGGTTTATTAACTTGTTCCGCTATGCACAAGAAATAAACTGTTTTTTCCAGTTCTGTCAGTAATTGAATTTTAATTTATTTTGTATAAAACTCCTTAGAATCTCTCTTAATTTGGAGGGGAACGTTTATATTGCGTTGGAGACGTGGCGTTTTTATTTTCCACTTCTTGTTTTTAAAAATAATTGTGCTACTAAAAATTGTGGGAATAGCCTAAACGGAAATAGTTGATCAAATGGTATCTTGGATTTTCTCCTTTACGCATATACTCAAACATACGTTCTAACCAAGACACGCGATTTAATGGAGTTGGGAACATAACCTCGCTCTAAAATCATGTAAAATATAATTGTTTACACATGACCGCACTATGTTTACACTACATTACAAGAAACACGATTTGAAGCACATAAACATAAAAACTGCTTAAAAACCATGAGTGATGGAGTTGAGAACATTAACCTCGCTCTAAACCACGTAAGAAATTGTTTACATCTGTATTACAATATATTTACGAATTATTTGATTAAGTATATTTGGTAACCAAATATCACTGTTCCGTCTGCTATTGCATGTAAATCTATTAAGTTTTATGCGTATTGAACCATACCCATTCGAGTTAAATTATTGCTTTATAATCGAATCCATCCCATCCTGTCTTTAGGTTATTTAAGTATATATAATTGTAGTAATATTCTTTAAAAAACATTTAAACAGCCTGTAGAGCTAGTTATTTAAATTAGTTCAATATTTCCTGTGACGAACTTACTGCAAAAACAAAAAATAAATATCAACGACAATTAATAGAACACCAAATTAATTATGATTATATGATCGGTTGTTAATACGTATTTCAGTAACTCTCGTTTAAAAGACCAGCATTCTTTTTGGAACAGCCTGTACAGTTAGTTATTTACATTAGTTCAATATTTCCAGCGACGAACTTAATTCAAAAACAAAAAATAAATATCAACGACAATTAATAGAACACCAAATTAATTATGATTATATGATCGGTTGTTAATACGTATTTCAGTAACTCTCGTTTAAAAGACCAGCATTCTTTTTGGAACAGCCTGTACAGCTAGTTATTTACATTAGTTCAATATTTCCAGCGACGAACTTAATTCAAAAACAAAAAAT
Organism: Prosapia bicincta; assembly: GCA_036971475.1. NCBI lineage: Eukaryota > Metazoa > Arthropoda > Insecta > Hemiptera > Cercopidae > Prosapia > Prosapia bicincta. Next base: position 133,190,932 of record JBAIZL010000002.1, on the reverse strand, counting down.
AAATATCAACGACAATTAATAGAACACCAAATTAATTATGATTATATGATCGGTTGTTAATACGTATTTCAGTAACTCTCGTTTAAAAGACCAGCATTCTTGTTGGAACAGCCTGTACAGCTAGTTATTTAAAATAGTTCAATATTTCCAGCGACGAACTTAATGCAAAAACAAAAAATAAATATCAACGACAATTAATAGAACACCAAATTAATTATGATTATATGGTCGGTTGTTAATACGTATTTCAGTAACTCTCGTTTAAAAGACCAGCATTCTTTTTGGAACAGCCTGTACAGCTAGTTATTTACATTAGTTCAATATTTTCGGCGACGAACTTATTGCAAACTCGCAAAACGTTTTGGTCTTGAGAACGGCCGTAGGAAATTGTAAGTGGCCGATCATGGACGGATATATTGCTATTCATGTTTATTTGAGCACTTGAGATGATCAATAAGCAAATGACAAGCTGGGTGAACGTCAAGAAGTTTATATATTTAATGCGACATTTCGGCAACTGGTTTTTTGCTCTTATCAAGCCTTAAAACAATGTTTACATTACACTATAAATAAGTATACAAATTTGAGTACACTCACAACAAAATTTGTGTGTGTGTTGTACATCTTGAAGTCTATATACATGCTGAATACATCAGTATGTAGTGGTTTTTTGCCAAAATAATACAAACAAGTGTAAAATTTTGTTAAAAACTTTTAATCAATTTTCAATGAAATTTTAGTCAAAAACTTAATAAAATAATCCCACTTAAAAGTTAAGAGTAATAATTCATCTAAAATATAATTGAAAGGTAAAAACAGCAACAAAACTGTGAGAACAACAACGTAACCATAAAAAGCACCCAAACAAAATAACCCCACATAAAACAACAAAACAGGAGGGCATACAACAAACATTAACTAATTCTTGGATGCATAATTTATCAAAACAATTTTTAATATTGATAACATTCTTTTCCAAGTTATGGACAACTTCAGAATAAGTCCTCCTCCACCAGTTGGACTCATTATCCAGTATAATATTTTCAAAATCAAATTTATACCCAAACCTTTCACTATGTCCAAAGAGAACACGAGAGGAAGAGTGTTTATGCCTCTTACAATTACTTCCATGTTCACGTACACGAATACCAACTTGTCCCGTAGTCTCGCCCACATAATAGGCATCTAGTGACGTGAGCCGGGAATATTCCCAGTGGGAAGGGAATTTATAAATGGGAATATTTCCAGGGAACTTCCCGAAGGCTTTATAAGTTCCCAAAACGAGGGAATTTATGCAATAAGCTCATTTAAATGGGGGTTAGTTTGTCTTAAAATTGTTTTGGAACCTTAAATGCTTCAAAATGGTCAATATCAAAGCCAAATAATAAAAAATATTGTGATATACCATGGCAAAAACTTTTATTTTAGTCATGATAAAAATTTTGATTGAGACCGAGACCCGAAATCAATTTCATTATATATATGCTCAACATGACCTGATGATATAAGTTTTGAAGAATACTCAAGTTGAACGGCCAATTTATTCATCAAAAATATTATTAAAATTAATTTTTTATGGTTGAATTGTTATGTTTCAAACCATTTATTGTTTTTCCTAAAAGTGAATATATTAAAGGTTTAATTCAATAAGTTAAAATGACCTATTAGTAATTTTGGAGTATTTTGCGTAATTTTATAACAAATACAGCCTACAAGAATTTATAATAGGCTTAAAAATTTGATCATTTTCTTTGATAGTACTAGAAAGCATGATAGCGTTCATATGATGAAGCAATCATGTGCCTATTCAATAGCATTTAAAGGTGAACACAGCCAGTTTACTGCTAAAATAATCAAGTATCAGAATTTTATGTGAAGGACTACCTGAAGAGTTTTTATTTTTTAATATAACTCTTTATAAATTGATTTATGTATTCGTATTAATAGATTTACAAAAGCTAAGGGATTTTTAAAACCTATGTGTTTAAGAGAAATTCATAAGTTTCCATAAATTCCCGGGAATTTATGAATTTTGGGGATATTCCCGGCAATATTCCCTGGGAATTTTCCTTAAAGTATAAATTCCCGGGAATTTTACATCACTAGAGGCAATACACTCCAGACTGTAAATTTTATATAAAACATTATTCACACGTAATCGATCAGTAGACTACTATTTTTACCTCTTTTTATAAGATTGCTTAAATTACCCGAAATTATAGGAACCGTCTTAATTTATTTGCAATTTCCTTCCAAATATATTGATGTATTGTGTTTTTGTGCAGAGCTTGAAATTATTTAGCCATTTTTACTAGCAGTGTTTTTCGGGGTATATAGTAAAAGCTGGTTATTAATAAACTAAGTTCGTAATAAAAGGTTTAAATGTTTACCTGTTGAAGCTGTTGGTCAATTGGCCACATTTTCCAATTCACCCAGGATCAGAAGCAATCAGTGATGCTTGGCTTTGACAATCTGAAAGTAATAGTTTTACAAAATTACATTAAACACATAATTGCTTATTGCGTCATATTCTAATATTAACCATAAAATTGCAATGTTCTAGTCTATTGAGATTGGTACGCCCTTAGAGCAGCTCTGAGGATATGTATAGAAATGTATTGAATAGGCAAACATTTATTGCATTTGATTTTAAATTACCGATACAAATTAATTAATTGTTGCTAATGTAAAACCGTAAAGTAAAAAAATAAAATTATAATAAATAATTCTTTAATAACTTCAAGTTTTCAACCACGCAGGCGCACGCGCTCACGCAATTATATAGCATAAACGTATAAATAAGTAAGGTTTGAGAACAAACTGTATTTAAATACTGTATCGCATGTGGCAAAATTTATAGTACTGAAGTTGAATCAGCTGTAGTTGCCTTCTCGATTAGCTGTGCAACCTTGTTACGCATATTTGTGTATTATAGGAAGCTGCGGGAGATTTAGTTGTCTCCGAAACTTGCCTTTCCGTTCCAGCAAGGTGACGTAACCACCCACACTGCCTTAGACAACGCTGCTTTCCATCAAGGAACTTATTGGCAACCGCCTCATCTCCGGTAGAACAAACTTTCCTTACCCAGTCCACTCCTGCGATCTTAAACCACCTGACACCAACGTCTGAGGAAGATGATGGAGATTTTCCGTGATGACCCAGCAACCCTGTGTATAACAAGCATGAAACCCCTCTTCGCTAAAATGATGCACAACAAAATACTTATAAGTAAATGCAAGAAGTGTGTAACAACTAACAAGCAAGAAGTGTGTAACAACTGACATTCTGGTTTTACCGAAAATTTTAACAAATTCGAAGTTAATAGAAAGCTGGTTCAGTGGACTTTTTAGAATTTTCGGTTCAATATAATTGCAATTTTACCCGTATACGCCAAAATAAACAGTAGGCCTACTGAAACTGAATCGCTACAGTTGTCTTCTCTCAGATATAGTCATTCATGGTCGTTTTATAGCAGACTTCAGGAGATTTTGTTGTGCCCGGCTGCCATTTCGTTTACAATGGTTCCAGCAAGATGAGGTAACCAGCTACAAAGCCTTAACCAACACTGCTTTCCTTCAACTATTGGCAACCGCCTCATCTCCCTTAGAACTTTCCTTACCCAGCCCACTCCCCCGATATTACTACCTGAGGCCAACGCCTGGGGAATGGTAAAGAAGATTTTCCATGATGACCCACCAACTACCATCATCCAACTACAGGACAAAATAGCCATGTGTATAACGAGCATGAAACAACCCTTCTTTGCCAAAATCATGCAAAACATTCAAGAACTATAAGAGTGTTGCCTTAAATTGAACGGACGTCATATAGAACATGTTTATACCCGAGTCTAACCGATTTAGCTTGTTTTTACTTGTATGTGTTTGTAAAACTATGTAAATAAATTAAATTCTTACAACTGTTTCAGTACTGTTTATTTTGGCGCGTACGTTATTTGAAAAGTAATGAAAGAATTTAGATATTTTTAAAACTCGAAATGTAATACACTTTAAGGGAGGTATACACAAATGTTCAACAAAAATAAACTAACAAGCGTTTTGAATTAAATCACTGATTTCACATCCCTTCAACTCTTCCCTAACAAAATGTACAGTGTAGTAAATTTACAAAAATACAAATGTAACAACCGATACATTTAGGGGGCGCTTCCCTTGAAGTGCATAGTCTTAATAGTTGGTAGCCTATAGAAAAGGAATTCTAATGTAAGTATTAGAAAGGAGATTGGTAGACTTAGGTACTGAAACTTCAAGAGCCCTAAGTTGACCATGACGGAAAAAGTGACCCAGTCTCATATGCGGTCGTTTGCTTCTGTAAGACAAATAATTCGAAACAACGCAACGGTTCGAAATATGTCAACAGATTCGATTTACGCAAAAGATCAATGAATTTGTAACTTACAGTTTTTGTGTTGTACATCTTGAGGTTTTTGTGTTGTACATCTTGAGGTTTTTGTGTTGTACATCTTGAGGTTTTTGTGTTGTACATCTTGAGGTTTTTGTGTTGTACATCTTGAGGTTTTTGTGTTGTACATCTTGAGGTTTTTGTGTTGTACATCTTGAGGTTTTTGTGTTGTACATCTTGAGGTTTTTGTGTTGTACATCTTGAGGTTTTTCTGTTGTACGTCTTGAGGTTTTTGTGTTGTACATCTTGAGGTTTTTGTGTTGTACATCTTGAGGTTTTTCTGTTGTACGTCTTGAGGTTTTTGTGTTGTACATCTTGAGGTTTTTGTGTTGTACATCTTGAGGTTTTTCTGTTGTACATCTTGAGGTTTTTGTGTTGTACATCTTGAGGTTTTGTGTTGTACATCTTGAGGTTTTTGTGTTGTACATCTTGAGGTTTTTCTGTTGTACGTCTTGAGGTTTTTGTGTTGTACATCTTGAGGTTTTTGTGTTGTACATCTTGAGGTTTTTCTGTTGTACGTCTTGAGGTTTTTGTGTTGTACATCTTGAGGTTTTTGTGTTGTACATCTTGAGGTTTTTCTGTTGTACGTCTTGAGGTTTTTGTGTTGTACATCTTGAGGTTTTTGTGTTGTACGTCTTGAGGTTTTTGTGTTGTACGTCTTGAGGTTTTTGTGTTGTACATCTTGAGGTTTTTGTGTTGTACATCTTGAGGTTTTTCTGTTGTACGTCTTGAGGTTTTTGTGTTGTACATCTTGAGGTTTTTGTGTTGTACGTCTTGAGGTTTTTGTGTTGTACATCTTGAGGTTTTTGTGTTGTACATCTTGAGGTTTTTCTGTTGTACGTCTTGAGGTTTTTGTGTTGTACATCTTGAGGTTTTTGTGTTGTACATCTTGAGGTTTTTCTGTTGTACGTCTTGAGGTTTTTGTGTTGTACATCTTGAGGTTTTTCTGTTGTACATCTTGAGGTTTTTCTGTTGTACGTCTTGAGGTTTTTGTGTTGTACATCTTGAGGTTTTTGTGTTGTACATCTTGAGGTTTTTGTGTTGTACATCTTGAGGTTTTTGTGTTGTACATCTTGAGGTTTTTGTGTTGTACATCTTGAGGTTTTTGTGTTGTACATCTTGAGGTTTTTGTGTTGTACATCTTGAGGTTTTTCTTATAAATTATATTTTTAGTATCACTTGGCAAAAAAACACTGCTTACTGATATTTTTCAGCAGATGCGTTTCGTACTAGATTAGTGCATTGTTCAATGCTGGAGTCACGGACAAGACTGTTGCTCAGGTGTGTTGTACTGCTGTGTGTCTGTAATATATTGGTGTATTATTGCTCATAGAATAGTTGTTAATTATGTGTTTAAAATATAGTATTTGATTGTGAGTGTGTAGAATATGTTGTTGATGGTTTTTCTGATGCTTGTATATATCGTAATTTTCTGTTGTGTGTAGTTTGTTTTTTGATGTAGCTGTAAGGTTTTTTTAGATTGTCTATATTGGTGTATGTGAGTAGTATGCTCTGTATGTGTATAAAAGACATAAAAAACACACAACCCAAATCAAACCTCGCCATACACATACAGTACACACTACACTTATACACTAATCTAAAAACCCTTCAGTACAAAAAAAAGCAACAAACTAAACACAACAGAAAACTACGAGATTTACAAGCACCACAAAAACCATCCACAACACAACATTCTCAAAACAAAAAATCTCAACAAAACATTCCACAACAAAAACCACAAAACAATCAAATACTATAATTGAAGACATATTTAACAACTACTCCATGAATAATAATACACCACAGACACACAACACACCTGAGCAACAGTCTTTTTCATGACTCACAGCATTGAACAATGCACTGGCCTAGTGCGAAACGCGTCTGCTGAAAAATATCAGTAAGCAATGGTTTTTTGCCAAGTGATACCAAAGTGTAATGAATTTATATCTAGAAGTTGAAACCTCTGAAGAAAACGTCCTTTTAGCACTTTATAGTCGTTAAATGTGTAATGAAGTAACAATAAAGAGCGACAGACGGACGGAAGTGCTAGCAAAACAACCGGAAATATAAAATGGATTATCCGGTAGCTCAAGCACAAGGCATCAGACGAGGGCTCCATAACAACAACATTCCCATGAAAATGCGCGCTTATTCCCACGTCACCAATATTCTAATAAAACATTATACCTGGTGAAGTAGAAAGTCCTCCGGAATACGGGGGAAATAATAAAACTCGGACGTTCCCACACTAAGTTTTAAAACCGTTAGAAAAAACATAAGATTATAAGCATTAATTTTATAATAATTCAGTACATTTAACAGCAAAATTTGTACAAATAACAAAATTAGAGTTAATATTATTTCAATGAAATTCGAGAAAAATATGAATTTTTAGGCTACATTTTTCAATCAATATTTATATCTTCATTTGATGAATGTATTAAAGGCTAATATTTATTGCAGTTAATAATAAATAATATGGGCAACAAAAAATATTTATTAGATGTTTGTTGAATACAATTTTTCAAGGAATTCATATGAAATCAGTTCCTAAAATGTATCAGACGCGAATTAGGATGGTTTTCAAAAATTGGAATAAAAATACCCAACTTATTATAATCGTTATATTGAATTATTTTGTATTGAGATTTATCAAAATTTAAATAAATAATATATTTATCAACTGATTGAAATCATATATTAATAACCTTTTCCCTCAACAATTCTAAATAAATATTGTGAGATAACCTACGAGTAAAACAGCTGTTCTACAATATAACCTATAAGGCAATCAGTTGTCGCATGAAATCATGTGTTATCAGTGAATTCACTTCGAGGTGACTCATAGCTTAACCTGTCGGAAATTATACGTTTATGTCCATCCATTAAGTTTTTGTAGGCGTTGCTATAGAAGTTTTCACTTCAAAAATACAACATAACCTCAATGTTCACTTATTTTTCACGCTCAAAGGTTTTTTTCATAAGACAGAACACTACCTTGTCATACTATATCACAATATAGCTATGAAGTATGCAGTTAGAGTAGGTTTGGTTAGTATAATACTAAAGTAGCTGAGTAAAGTGGCCTCCATCTTGTCGTAAGTTATTTCATTACCGCACACGAGATGGAGGCCATCTTTGCACGTCAGTTAACGCATGAAGTTAATTAACTCTAGGAAAATTTATTTTCTCCCTAGCCAGACAAATTTTAGCAGGGCACTTAGTGCAATACAGAAATACAGTATATAACAGTGCTTTATTTGGTAAATATGACTGAGTTTATAGTTTCACGTGTATTTGGTTTAGGCAACACCCGTTTTTGACATTTCAACCATTTGACGTAGCTCTTCCCAGTAGCGGCCAGTACGGTTCTCAGAGGAGGCGAGGGGTTGGTGGTTCTGAAGGTAATCATGGCCAGTCAGTAGGGGAAAACTGGAGATCACTTCCGTGCGTGGTAGGGTTCTGGGTAACGGCCCCTTGGAGGCTAGAAGCTCCCATTTTTTGTTTTTACCAAATCTGCTATTTTAGTCTACAGTAAGTATGGACCATTCATTATTCACACGTATTCACATGTATTGCTTGTGATTTTATACATGACCGGGAATGTGAGGGGGCAACCAAAAACAAAAACATATTACTTGTTCATCAGTCTACTTGACAGAATCACTACTTACAGACGCCTTTCACACATTGTCAGCGCTTGTTTAAAGCTGTGAGTAACGAATAGAAATGATTGCATCTTGTTCTCTAAATGTATCGTGGCCACGAAGTTACTAGATTTGTTTTGGTGCTTTCGGGCGATCAGTCGAGTTTGATAGCTTTTGGAAGAATATACAAAAATACTACGAACACGAGTATAAGGTGAGGACATAGCCTCCCAGAACTGCAAGTGGCAGATAATTAACGGACAAACGTTGTTCGACGCTAACATTGTATCGAAACTGAAATTCATGTCCGAAACAATAATTAGGCTGGCGAACGGGTAAGAAGGCTTCTGACTTTCAGTGTCCTTGCGATTTGTTCACGCTCTTTACACCGATTGGAATTGGAACAAGGTGACTCATGTATTCTTATACTTAAAAGACAGTCCCTAAATTACAGAAGCCGTAATTTCAGTTTCTGGTACTGCTAATCCGGACAACTCTCAGTTAGTAGTAGTGCTAACCCGTACAACTCTCAGTTTCTGGAAGTGCTAACCTATACAACTTTCAGTTTCTGGTACTGCTAATCCGGACAACTCTCAGTTTCCGGTAGTGCTAACCCGTACAACTCTCAGTTTCTGGTAGTGCTAAACTGTACAACTCTCAGTTAGTAGTAGTGCTAACCCGTACAACTCTCAGTTTCTGGAAGTGCTAACCTGTACAACTTTCAGTTTCTGGTACTGCTAATCCGGACAACTCTCAGTTTCCGGTAGTGCTAACCCGTACAACTCTCAGTTTCTGGTAGTGCTAAACTGTACAACTCTCAGTTAGTAGTAGTGCTAACCCGTACAACTCTCAGTTTCTGGAAGTGCTAACCTGTACAACTTTCAGTTTCTGGTACTGCTAATCCGGACAACTCTCAGATTCTGGTACTGCTAATCCGGACAACTCTCAGATTCTGGTACTGCTAATCCGGACAACTCTCAGATGCTAATCCGGACAACTCTCAGATGCTAATCCGGACAACTCTCAGTTTCTGGTACTGCTAATCCGGACAACTCTCAGATTCTGGTACTGCTAATCCGGACAACTCTCAGACTCTGGTACTGCTAATCCGGACAACTCTCAGATTCTGGTACTGCTAATCCGGACAACTCTCATATTCTGGTACTGCTAATCCGGACAACTCTCAGATTCTGGTACTGCTAATCCGGACAACTCTCAGTTAGTAATAGTGCTAACCCAAACAACTCTCAGGTTCTGGTAGTGCTAACCCGGACAACGCTCAGTTTCTGGTAGTGCTAAACCCAGACAATTCTCAGTTTCTGGTAGTGCTAACCCGGACAACGCTCAGTTTCTGGTAGTGCTAAACTCAGACAATTCTCAGTTTCTGGTAGTGCTAAACCCAGACAACTCTCAGTTGTTGGTAGTGCTAAACCCAGACAATTATCAGTTTCTGGTAGTGCTAACTTGAACAACTCTCAGTTTTTAGTAACGCTAAACCCGGATAACTCTCAGTTTCTGCCAATACTAAACCTGGAGACTGTCGTATTGTGTTCCAAAAACAAGCTGTCTTAAATAAGAAAGGGCTGTAGAGAATGTAGGCCCTACGCACGAAAGGTCTTGGCTCAATTTAAACCCAATCGAGGATATTGTTGTGGCAGAAACCTTCATATCATTGCTAACGTGCTGTAAAGTGTTTGCTGAACTAAAAGTTATAGTTAAGAATGGTATTTTAGTGTTGTCGTATATCAAACTACACGATTTTAAACGTAAAACACCGACGTTATACAGTAGCATGTAGGCCTAATCAAACGTGTATACCGGTCATAGATTGAAACATGGCGTTGTTGTTTTTCCTGTTCGGAATGTGTGAGTCATACACGTTCCGTGTGATTCCCGAAGTCGACTTTTGCTTCCATCCTTGACACAGCAAAATATTATACATCATTGTTTTAATAATACCCATTTTGTAAACTTATCATGGTGTATAATTCATAGTTTTTATACATGTTGATCCGATTAGTGTGCCGATTCCGAACGAGCGTTACTGAAAGGCTGATCGAGATAACTGAATGATTTGAATGTCAAATTGAAGAGAAAAGAACACGGTTTTTTTTCATACCTAATGATGTTGTTCAATGTCTTCGATTTGAGAAAACAAAAATTGTTTTCGTATATCCAGATAAACATGGCATTAATTGTTTGTTCTGGGAAAAAAGAAAGGGCCTATCACTTGGTCATACATTAACCCACTTTTGGGAATCCCGCCAATGTTAGTATGTTCTGAACTTCATATCCGACCATTGTGACGATTAACAACACAATTAGTTTGGAATGTAGCATCGTCCGAGAGCAGCAAGCTTTAAGAGAATTGGGATTGCATCAATCTCATTGTGCAAACTGGCAAACTTATATAAACTTCCCCATACTGCTGTATGGTCTAAAAAAAAAACTACACTTGCATTATCGAAGCGATTGAAAGGTTTCAACAGATTGCTGACGAAAGGTTGCTTGTAGTCTTTCATTCATTTGGACTAAAATGTATCAAGTGTCACATTCTGTCAACAATTTTTTTGCTTATTTGTTTAAATTTCAGTGCAACTGGAATTAAATTTAACACATTGGAAGATTCGTGTTCACGTACACATAATCTATAAGGAATAGTGTGTGTGTTTTTTGTTTTTTTTGGACAATATATATATATATATATATATATATATATATATATATATATATATATATGAATTTTGTAGTCCATTACGTTCGGTGAATCTTATTAATCACTTAAATAATAGTTTATGACTATCCGACTTTGAATTTAGTAAATTTGTTAAAACTTACTGAGACAGAACGGTTTCGATCGCTATGTGCCGATCTTCATCAGTGTCTTCTGCTTGGAGATGTCGGTACATAGCGATCGAAAACGTTCTGTCTCAGTAAGTTTTAACAAATTTACGAAATTTAAAGTTCGGATAGTCATAAACTATTATTTAAATATATATTATTTTAAAATAACAATAAAATATGTATTACCTATTCAAAACTGTATAGAAAATAAAAAATTTTGGGATTTGATGATGTTTTGAAATTCCACTCAAAGAGTTTTCAAAATTAGAAATGATAACACGAAAAACAATCAAACCAAAAACTGTTTTTTTTTAACTTTACAATGTCAAAGTAAACATTCAGTAAAGATATCATATATTGTAAAAATCTAGATTTTTATTCAGATATTAATTGAATCTATCGCAAGGGCATAGCCAAGAGATCACAAGGGGCATGTGACTTCACCAAACCTAATAAATTGTATAAAAAAAATATCAGCCCACAGTAACAATTTACTCCACCAATTGGAAGCATTAGTATTGACTATTATTTTTGTGAAGCGAAGGTACTTCTTATTTTGTAAAGCTATTAAGCTATATACAATTTCCTTGCACGAGGACACATATAAGCACCAAAACTATTGGTTATTGGTTAGATTACTAAATTGGCTCAGTGCCTAAATCGCATTAAATATTTTTTTTGGAGGTTCACGTTTTCAAACCTTCCCCAGGCTCCACCCCCTTGACCCTCCTTGGCAGTGCTTCCCCCAAAACATCTCTCATACCGCCTCCGATCTACCTTAAACGTATATTTTCAAATTTCTGTTCTAATTCACCTTGAATACCTGTTCTTGGCGGATTTATTCAAAGAGACCATAATCCCTTAACCCTAATTAATCGTACTATCTGACTAACTTTGTAATAGTCTTACGTGATTCTATTTACCCTCGCATATATTTGAGTATATTTTCTTGTACAATATACAATATTACGAGCACAATGGTACAATATATTACAATAAAAATATTGGCAAAATCCACAATACCACAAAAATAATGTAATATTGCAAGTTTAATTAAACCCTTGTGTACATTTCGATGACCATGTCATCATCAAAGGGTCTTATTACAAAATTACGATCTATAATACAATAATCTACAAACTAGCCTGACCTGTCATCATCATCAAAGGGTCTTATTACAAAATTACGATCTATAATACAATAATCTACAAACTAGCCTGGCCTGTCATCATCATCAAAGGGTCTTATTACAAAATTACGATCTATAATACAATAATCTACAAACTAGCCTGACATGTCATCATCATTAGAGGGTCTTATTACAAAATTACAATCTTTAATACAATATTCTACAAACTAGCCTGGCATGTCATCATCATCAGAGGGTCTTATTACAAAATTACAATCTATAATAAAATATTCTACAAACTAGCCTGGCAAGTCATCATCATCAGAGGGTCTTATTACAAAATTACGATCTATAATACGATAAATTACAAATTAGACTACCAGTAAATTATTGTATTCTATATTGTAATTTTTTTAATAAGACCTGATGATGATGATCGGTCTAGTTTGTAAATTATTGTGTTATAGATTGTAATTAAGTAATAAGACCCTCTGTTGTTGATGATGATGATGACAGGTCAGTCTAGTTTGTAACTTCTTGTTTGCTAGATAGTAATTTTGTAATAAAACCCTCTGATGATGATGACATGGTCATCGAAATGTACATAAAGGTTTAATCTTAGGTAACTAGTATTTTTCTTAGTATTGGGATTTTCGCAAATATTTTTATTACATTTTCTTACTTAATTCCATTTACCCTCATATATACTCGTATTTGAATACATTTTTCTTACTTAATTCTATTTACCCTCATAGACATTTGAGTACATTTTTCTTACTCGACTATATTTACCCTCATGTATAATACCCTCTTAACATTAAGATACTTGTCTTTGTTGTCGCGTTTCGGAGCAACTCCATTCACAAAACTTTTATTAGTAAAATGTACTTCAATGTAAACAATATTCCTAAGGAAGGTGAAGATGTTCTTACAAGGCCCTCGACAGAGAAGTCAACTGTCAGTAAGAGGCTCTCTACCTATGACGCTATATAGGGCTGTTCCACATCCTTTCCTTTATCGACTATCGCCTTGAAACTACAAAGTATATGTTTAAAATTAACTTTAAAACACTGTTTACAGCACAGTTTTAGGAAATCTAGCTTAAACCCGGCCTATGTTAAGATATTGCGAATTTTATGTTTGTTCTGGATTTTAATTCATATTTAAAAACATATCTAAAATACAAGTCTGTAGTTTTTTCTTGCCTTTGAATCAACAAATTAAAATTTTCACAATATATCTTACACCTAATTTATTTAGTTGGAGCCGAAGTAATCCTCATAATGGATGACATCAAATCGAACGCATGGTGAGTTTGTGATGGGTTTTAAGGCAAAACATTCATATAAGCGGATTACTGTAAATTCCATCGAGCTCCTAAAGTCATAGTGAGGGTAGGTGGAAAATTGAATTGGTAAAAACAGCCATTAGCATCATTTATTTTATATCGATTTTTTTGTATAACGTATCTCTTTTATCACTTACTTTTTTTAATGTACCTAAACAAGAATCTTACTTGGTATATTTGCGAGTCAACTTTCGAGAACTATTAATTACGTGCTCTCATTTTTAAGATCTTTTTACACTCAATAGTCTGTATGATGTAACTTGTCTTTTGACCGCTCGGTTACCTGGGTTGCCCCGGACGTGCCTTATCGCTCGCAGCTTTTTCCATAATAAGTGGCCTACAAGCATCTCCACCAAGTAAATAACTTTCCTACCATAATCATTATTTTAAAATTTCTATCGAATATTTGAGTACGAAAAATATATAAAGAACGATACCAAACAGAACATAACATGGTAAAAAAATAAACATAGGCTTAGACTTTTTATGTGCGCTAACAATGTCTCGTATAACTATATGAAGCAACTGTGGCGTAATGTTTATTTTTAAATAAATAAAACCTCTAAACCACAAATAACATTTTATTTAAACCTTATGTACATTTCGATTGCCCAGCAATCATCTTCAGAGGTATTTAAAAAATACAACTTGTATTTTTTAAATACCTCTGAAGATGATTGCTGGGGACAATCGAAATGTACATAAGGTTTAAATAAAATGTTATTTGTGGTTTAGAGGTTTTATTTATTTAAAAATAATGTCTCGTATCTTGTATTTTTACGTATTTTCCAAATATTCTTTAAAAATTTAAAAAAATATGTTCAGGGATAAATGTTAGTTTACTTTGTGACGGTACATGGCTCATTAAAGAAACAGCTGCGGGCGGCTGCAAGTGATAAGACTCATCCAGATCCGCAAGATAGGGTTCTTTATTGACTTCTAATATCCTTAGTAATAGTCATATTGGCCGATCGCCGTAAACAAATGTAAAAGATTGTATTCAGTTACAAAAAAAAACAACAGACAAATTATAATTATAAAATAAATCTGACTTATTGTATACATTATAATGTATTATCAGGACGGGTGGACGGGACAAGATATATATATAACTATTAATTAAATTTAAATAAAGGTTTTTGTCGGTTGACGTTTCTGCCATTTACAATTTATGACCATTCTTAAGACTAAAAAATGTTTACGACAATAGAAAAAATCACTTACACTTTTTAAAAAATGTTTTAACTTGCCTATAGTAGCACTTACTTTGCTTGTTGAGGACGGCCGTTTCGGGAGATGTGTCCCTTTGTCAACTCAGACCGTAACTCAAGGTGACAAAGGGACACATCTCCCGAAACGGCCGTCCTCAACAAGCAAAGTAAGTGCTACTATAGGCAAGTTAAAACATTTTTTAAAAAGTGTAAGTGATTACTAGTAGCTCACGCGAAGATGGAATCAACAAGAAAAAATTAATATAGACAACAAATAATCGAGGTTTTAGTCTTACAGTATAAATGTTTGATTTATAAAAATTAGGTTGTGGCATTAAATACAGCGCCGACAGACGTGAACACGTTTTTACAAATTGAAAAAAAAAACATATAATCTTGGGTATTGAGAAATTACCTAAACAATTGTCGTAATATATGAAAGAATAATACAGAATATGTACGCCTGACACTAAAATCTGCACTATACATAAAGAATTAAATCTGATAGTTTTCCAAAATTTGCAATAAAAATCCCATAAAATATGAATATACAGTAAACTCCCGATTATCCGTGGAATAGGGTGGCCCGGCAAAGCCGGATAACCGAATTCCCCGGATAATCCGCTATGAACTAAGAATACGCAAATCGATCGATAATCGATTATTATAACATAAGTTACAGAAATAATGACCCCGGTTGATGCAATTCACAAATAATCTTCAGAGGACAAAATAAATACAGAACATAATTTAAAATGTCGGTGTATTTTACGGATTATAACATGTACATCTAAATGTCTAACTATTTACAATACGTACATAAGTCAAAAGTAAGTATGTATGTACATATGTAATTTCCTCTACACATAATACAAAAAATCTGCCACTTTCGTTTGTTTTTTTTTGTGAGCATTGATTTGGCTTTAATGTGAGATCTAACCATTTTGTCACACAGTGTTTACTTGTGTCACAAAGCCATAAAGATCGATAATGTATATGACAGACGTGGATAATGAATATGTCACGTCCTAGACTACTTATAGCCAAGATTAGCTGACATTTGTTTACAATCTTATGATACGCATTAGGTTTTTGGGCGACCAAGCATTCTGTCATTGTCTCTTATATACAGTAGTCTGCTCGCCCCTTTTATTTCGCTGGCCCGCGTCGGGATGCTTCCCTTTCAATGTAAAAATTAGTACGTACATCTTCACATATCTATTCCCTTCATCTTAACTTCTATTAAGCCTTATATGTATTTACGCCGTAATTCACCGTTTGGAAATTTAAACACATGAATCTGATTGGAATAAAAATTGGATATTTGTACAACAATGGCTTACCCCGGATAATCCGCAAACCGGTTAAACCGCCCACGGATAATCGGGAGTTTACTGTATACAATTTTTATTCAATATTTATACCTTTATTTAAGGGACGTATTTAATAAAAACCATTATTATTGTAGTTGATAATAAAATAATGTAGTTAATACTGAATGTAGGTACTGAATACATTAAAAAAAAAATCATTTGAAAAAAGTTCTAAAAAAGTATCAGACTTTTGTTTTCAGTTCTAAGAATGTTTTCATTCTTTTTAAAAATTGGACTAAAAAAATAAATCGTTTCTTATCGTTATATTGAATTATTTGTGTTGAGATTTATCAAAATTCAAATAAATAATACATTTATTACCTGGTCAAAACTGTTAAATAATAAATAACACAAAATCAGCTGTGGCATGAAATCATGTTATCATTTAATCCACTTTGAGTTGACTTTCCTGACGAAAATTATACTGTCGCGAAATTGTTTTGTTTATGTGCATCCAATAAGTTTCTACAGGCCTCGCTGTAGAAGTTTTCACTTAAAAAATGTTTGAATTGAAATTGTTGTGTAGCTATTGTTTTGTGTAGTTCGTTAAACCCCCGAATCTGTAAGACAAGACCGCCATAGTAACTAGATGTTAATGAAATATTTCTTGAGATTTTTCCATTTTTCTCTCCTATCGCCAGACACCAACCTGAACTATACGAGACAGGATGGGTCGGGTCACAATTCTAATATAGCCGTTATCTAATCACTGGTATAAATAGATCTGTGTTTGTGAACCTGAAGGTCTTGGCATCTGCACAGTGAACAGTCAACAGTTCAGATACAAATAAACTCGAAATTCAATTGTCTCACTGTAAACATTACAAGTTACGTCCCTACGCTTTAATACAATGTTTGGTTTCTTTTTTTAGTTTGGAAAGACAATATTTTGGGGAATGTTTTAACAATAGGGCAATTTTTAACTCTGAACGATTATAATTAACGTGAAGTGAAAATGTTAGACACTAAAAAGTGTGTATTTTTTTGTTTGTTATATAGGACTAGTATAAACTCTTGTACTCGAAGAAACGTCAACGGCCGTCCAGTTGTCTGTAAAATATTTGTTCCTCATAACAGCAACCTGTCGATTGTTGTCAGTTCACAGTAGTTCTTTCTTCAAAACATTAAAAAAAAAATAATAATTTTTTTCTGTAACGGTTTAGTTAGTTATAGTTTTTTAGGCGGTAAGGGGAATCGACCTCAAGGAAGATAGGCGTTAAAAGGATCGGCGTCAAGGGGAGCCGGAGTTAAGGGAAGTTGGCGTCAAGGGTGTCGGCGTTAGAGGGATCGGCGTCAAGGGGAGCCGGAGTTAAGGGAAGTTGGCGTCAAGGGTGTCGGTGTTAGAGGGATCGGCGTCAAGGGGAGCCGGAGTTAAGGGAAGTTGGCATCAAGGGTGTCGGCGTTAGAGGGACCGGCGTCAAGGGGAGCCGGAGTTAAGGGAAGTTGGCGTCAAGGGTGTCGGTGTTAGAGGGATCGGCGTCAAGGGGAGCCGGAGTTAAGGAAAGTTGACGTCAAGAAGGTCGGCGTCAAGTGAAGTCGACGTTTTAAGGAGGATAGGCGTTAGAGGGACCGGCGCCAAGGGGAGCAGGAGTTAAGGGAAATTGGTGTCAAGGGGGTCGGCGTTAGAGGGATCGGCGTCAAGTGAGGTCGACGTTAAGGAGGATAGGCGTTAGAGGGACCGGCGCCATGGGGAGGAGTTAAGGGAAATTGGCGACAAGGGGGTCGGCGTTAGAGAGATCGGCGTCAAGGATCATCGTCAAGTGGGGTCGACGTTAAGGAGGATCGGCGTAAAGCAGGGTTGGCGTCAAGGGAGTCTGCGTTAGGGGGACCGGCGTTAGAAGGGACGGCGTCAAGGGGGTCTGAGTTAAAGGAATCGGCGCTAAGGATCAGCGTCAAGGAAGGTCAGTGTAAAGACGGTTCCAATCGAGTCGCTGAGTTGCGAGATAGTCAGGAGTTTAATATTGTAAGTTCTCGAGGCACTTATTTGACAGGAACTTGTTTGTTTTAAAGGAAAGAAATTAGTACAAAAGTGATTCAGTCTTACAGTTAAAATAAATGTCTGCTACACGATCAGATTTTAACTTTCGAAGCGAAACAACCTTTTCGAAGGAGAAACTGATTAGTCTCAACCATGAACCCATGTTTCTTCCTAAACATTAACCCCTTCTCTAAATTCCTTCATTCGTCATTTCTTCCATATTCCTTCTCCCAACTAATGTTTTCATCATACATTCCTCGACAGAATCTAAACAACATTAGGCTTTATAGAATTAAATCAAGTAAATGTACTGAACAAATGTAGAATTTCAAATGTAAAACTATGAAAAATGCGTTGTCACGTATCGCATACTATTTACAAACAATCTTTGCTGGTCGTGAGTCATTGCAAATCCAGATAACCAGCAAACACAATATTTGCATTTACAGGCCACTGACTCACTGTTGCTAACCAATGATTAGGTCCATGATTCTGATCCCAAGGTCGTATGAGCTCCGTAAATCTTCGACGAAGGATTATAAATTGTTTTAAGTGGACTGTATTGGCGCGTTTATAAGATCTCTTCCAAAAACTGCAATTTCAGGAGCTATTTTGTAATTGAATCGCGCAGGGGCTTTTTCTGTTCTTTAAAATTTTGTTTTATCGAGGGCACACCGTCGTAACTATGGATTTGTGTTTCTTGTGGGTAAAACTTAATAATAGTGCGTTTATGATTTTTTTGTTTATTTAACTTTTTGTCCGAGTTCCATTATACATTGGTGCATTATATTTAGCCGAAACATGGTCATCCCACTTCACCGTTAGTTTGTTGACGTTACAGGCTCTGTGCCCCCGCGTTAGTTACGCTCTGATCAAAGCCCCTTAATTCAATAGATGATGATATCCAACAGTGCTTCCATCTTTGGGAACCCTTCTTTATGATCTAAGCTACCACCTTTTAGGAGGCCTGGTTTAAGGACTATGTTTTCATCTTTTGGAAACCCTTCTTTATGGTCCAAGCTACCACCTTTTAGGAGCCCTAATTTGAAGATTGCGTCTTGATATTTTTGCTTTGTGGACTATAGTACCACTACATTTTGGTCTCCCTTTTTGGGAACCCTTCTTTGTGACTAATGTTTTCATATTATGGGAACCCTTCTTTATGCTCCAAGCTACGGCTTCTGAAGACTGTGCTTAATTTTTTGTTAGGACTACTTTATGGACTACAGTACCACTACATGATGATTGCTTTATGAGCAATGTTTCTACCTTTTGGGGAGGACTGCTTTATGTCTAAGCTACCGGCTTTTAGGAGCCCTGATTTGAAGGCTGTGCTTTAACTT
This sequence comes from Prosapia bicincta, assembly GCA_036971475.1. Classification (NCBI taxonomy): domain Eukaryota; kingdom Metazoa; phylum Arthropoda; class Insecta; order Hemiptera; family Cercopidae; genus Prosapia; species Prosapia bicincta. Next base: position 133,171,631 of record JBAIZL010000002.1, on the reverse strand, counting down.
TTTTTTAGGACTACTTTATGGACTATAGTACCACTACATAATGATTGCGTTATGAGCAATGTTTCTACCTTTTGGGGAGGACTGCTTTGTGTCTAAGCTACCGGCTTTTAGGAGCCCTGATTTGAAGGCTGTGCTTTAACTTTTTTTTAGGACTACTTTATGGACTATAGTACCACTACATAATGATTGCTTTATGAGCAATGTTTCTACTTTTTGGGGAGGACTGCTTTATGTCTAAGCTACCGGCTTTTAGGAGCCCTGATTTGAAGGCTGTGCTTTAACTTTTTTTAGGACTACTTTATGGACTATAGTACCACTACATAATGATTGCTTTATGAGCAATGTTTCTACCTTTTGGGGAGGACTGCTTTATGTCTAAGCTACCGGCTTTTAGGAGCCCTGATTTGAAGGCTGTGCTTTAACTTTTTTTTAGGACTACTTTATGGACTATAGTACCACTACATAATGATTGCTTTATGAGCAATGTTTCTACTTTTTGGGGAGGACTGCTTTATGTCTAAGCTACCGGCTTTTAGGAGCCCTGATTTGAAGGCTGTGCTTTAACTTTTTTGTTAGGACTACTTTATGGACTATAGTACCACTACATGATGATTGCTTTATGAGCAATGTTTCTACCTTTTGGGGAGGACTGCTTTGTGTCTAAGCTACCGGCTTTTAGGAGCCCTGATTTGAAGGCTGTGCTTTAACTTTTTTTTAGGACTACTTTATGGACTATAGTACCACTACATAATGATTGCTTTATGAGCAATGTTTCTACTTTTTGGGGAGGACTGCTTTATGTCTAAGCTACCGGCTTTTAGGAGCCCTGATTTGAAGGCTGTGCTTTAACTTTTTTTTAGGACTACTTTATGGACTATAGTACCACTACATAATGATTGCTTTATGAGCAATGTTTCTACCTTTTGGGGAGGACTGCTTTATGTCTAAGCTACCGGCTTTTAGGAGCCCTGATTTGAAGGCTGTGCTTTAACTTTTTTTTAGGACTACTTTATGGACTATAGTACCACTACATAATGATTGCTTTATGAGCAATGTTTCTACTTTTTGGGGAGGACTGCTTTATGTCTAAGCTACCGGCTTTTAGGAGCCCTGATTTGAAGGCTGTGCTTTAACTTTTTTGTTAGGACTACTTTATGGACTATAGTACCACTACATGATGATTGCTTTATGAGCAATGTTTCTACCTTTTGGGGAGGACTGCTTTATGTCTAAGCTACCGGCTTTTAGGAGCCCTGATTTGAAGGCTGTGCTTTAACTTTTTTTTAGGACTACTTTATGGACTATAGTACCACTACATAATGATTGCTTTATGAGCAATGTTTCTACCTTTTGGGGAGGACTGCTTTATGTCTAAGCTACCGGCTTTTAGGAGCCCTGATTTGAAGACTGTGCTTTAACTTTTTTTTAGGACTACTTTATGGACTATAGTACCACTACATAATGATTGCTTTATGAGCAATGTTTCTACCTTTTGGGGAGGACTGCTTTATGTCTAAGCTACCGGCTTTTAGGAGCCCTGATTTGAAGACTGTGCTTTAACTTTTTTTTAGGACTACTTTATGGACTATAGTACCACTACATAATGATTGCTTTATGAGCAATGTTTCTACCTTTTGGGGAGGACTGCTTTATGTCTAAGCTACCGGCTTTTAGGAGCCCTGATTTGAAGACTGTGCTTTAACTTTTTTTTAGGACTACTTTATGGACTATAGTACCACTACATAATGATTGCTTTATGAGCAATGTTTCTACCTTTTGGGGAGGACTGCTTTATGTCTAAGCTACCGGCTTTTAGGAGCCCTGATTTGAAGACTGTGCTTTAACTTTTTTTTAGGACTACTTTATGGACTATAGTACCACTACATAATGATTGCTTTATGAGCAATGTTTCTACTTTCTGGGGAGGACTGCTTTATGTCTAAGCTACCGGCTTTTAGGAGCCCTGATTTGAAGACTGTGCTTTAACTTTTTTTTAGGACTACTTTATGGACTATAGTACCACTACATAATGATTGCTTCATGAGCAATGTTTCTACTTTCTGGGGAGGACTGCTTTATGTCTAAGCTACCGGCTTTTAGGAGCCCTGATTTGAAGACTGTGCTTTAACTTTTTTTTAGGACTACTTTATGGACTATAGTACCACTACATAATGATTGCTTTATGAGCAATGTTTCTACTTTCTGGGGAGGACTGCTTTATGTCTAAGCTACCGGCTTTTAGGAGCCCTGATTTGAAGGCTGTGCTTTAACTTTTTTTTAGGACTACTTTATGGACTATAGTACCACTACATAATGATTGCTTTATGAGCAATGTTTCTACTTTCTGGGGAGGACTGCTTTATGTCTAAGCTACCGGCTTTTAGGAGCCCTGATTTGAAGACTGTGCTTTAACTTTTTTTTAGGACTACTTTATGGACTATAGTACCACTACATAATGATTGCTTTATGAGCAATGTTTCTACTTTCTGGGGAGGACTGCTTTATGTCTAAGCTACCGGCTTTTAGGAGCCCTGATTTGAAGACTGTGCTTTAACTTTTTTTTAGGACTACTTTATGGACTATAGTACCACTACATAATGATTGCTTCATGAGCAATGTTTCTACTTTCTGGGGAGGACTGCTTTATGTCTAAGCTACCGGCTTTTAGGAGCCCTGATTTGAAGACTGTGCTTTAACTTTTTTTTAGGACTACTTTATGGACTATAGTACCACTACATAATGATTGCTTTATGAGCAATGTTTCTACTTTCTGGGGAGGACTGCTTTATGTCTAAGCTACCGGCTTTTAGGAGCCCTGATTTGAAGGCTGTGCTTTAACTTTTTTTTAGGACTACTTTATGGACTATAGTACCACTACATAATGATTGCTTTATGAGCAATGTTTCTACTTTCTGGGGAGGACTGCTTTATGTCTAAGCTACCGGCTTTTAGGAGCCCTGATTTGAAGACTGTGCTTTAACTTTTTTTTAGGACTACTTTATGGACTATAGTACCACTACATAATGATTGCTTTATGAGCAATGTTTCTACCTTTTGGGGAGGACTGCTTTATGTCTAAGCTACCGGCTTTTAGGAGCCCTGATTTGAAGACTGTGCTTTAACTTTTTTTTAGGACTACTTTATGGACTATAGTACCACTACATAATGATTGCTTTATGAGCAATGTTTCTACTTTCTGGGGAGGACTGCTTTATGTCTAAGCTACCGGCTTTTAGGAGCCCTGATTTGAAGACTGTGCTTTAACTTTTTTTTAGGACTACTTTATGGACTATAGTACCACTACATAATGATTGCTTTATGAGCAATGTTTCTACTTTCTGGGGAGGACTGCTTTATGTCTAAGCTACCGGCTTTTAGGAGCCCTGATTTGAAGACTGTGCTTTAACTTTTTTTTAGGACTACTTTATGGACTATAGTACCACTACATAATGATTGCTTTATGAGCAATGTTTCTACTTTCTGGGGAGGACTGCTTTATGTCTAAGCTACCGGCTTTTAGGAGCCCTGATTTGAAGACTGTGCTTTAACTTTTTTTTAGGACTACTTTATGGACTATAGTACCACTACATAATGATTGCTTTATGAGCAATGTTTCTACTTTCTGGGGAGGACTGCTTTGTGTCTAAGCTACCGGCTTTTAGGAAGCATTTTTGGACTAAGAATCTACCTTTTGTCATACCTGCTGTGCAGACTGTGCTTTAGCTGTTATAATTATGTATTTGGTTATCTCAGTTCCATTCCTCGAGTCTGCGCAATCAGTCAGGATATGAATTGAGCAACTGTTGTAGGTTGCCTTACCACCATTGGTTCTTTTGTTGCTTCGTGCGTTACGTCACACTGACTTGTCTCTACACAGAACATATATTTTCTCTACTAATATTTTTTCGTCACTTATTGTTTGGTCGTTAGTTCTCGCGCCACCGTTTTGGTCGTTCTGCCACCTGTTTACTGCTGCCTAGAAATAATTCTCGTTGTCAACAGTTAAACCAATGTCAGTAAAGCTTTTGTGCGTCCAGAACGGAAACCAAACTCTCAGCAATACAGCTGTTACTTATCGTTTATCGCGAGTAAACAGTCATTACGTCATTGTGGGGTAGATAGTAGTGTCTTGACCTTTCGACTTCTAGGAAGAAATTATCATTCCTGTCAACCAAGTTTATGCATATCTGTGCTTGTATTTACTGCTTATAGATGTAATATACTTGAAAATAGTACGGAGTCATGATTTGTACTATGTGGCGGATTTTTTGTTCACGGAAAATAGTTTATAATCGTTGCATAATTTTTCTGATATTAAAATATACATTTAATGGTGCCGTCACAGACGGGCGACGTTTCAATGTCAATGAACGTGTAGTGACCGTGCATCCGTGTTCTCTCAGTGACGTCCGTGTCTGGCTTCAGTGCTCAGAGATAGGAACAGAGGATGGAAACAAAGAGGCAAGTGAAGGGGAATTTCATTATGTAAGCATGTCAGAGAGAAAAAGGAAAACTCACCCGAAAAGTTCTTTTCAAAGAAAAAAATATTTGAAATTTTCAAGACTTATTTTCACTTCTGTTAGGAATATTAAAATACATTTGAGTACATTTTCATGCCTCTCCTAAAATTAAAATATTTTTTTATTGAGGCATTTCGGAATAACTTTCTTCTCAAAACGTGAATAGAACTTTGAAGATAATGAATCAATAGATTTATTCCGATACGCGTTGATAAGAAAAACGAGTGCTATTAAAGTTTTGAGAATGGATGTGTTCCGAAACGCGTCAACAAAAAATATTTTATTTTTAGGAAAGGCAAAAATATGTTCTCAAAAAAAGAGAATTACTTTGATGGTATTGACTTTATCCAGTGAGAGGAGTAATTTACTGGCAAGTAATCAACTTTAAAGATTTTCACATTAAAAAATGGTTACAGAAAAAAATTCCGTCATCTTTAGCATGCAGTATAGAAATTGAGCAAGAAATCTAAAAAGGTACCTTTGACACTGCACGGACATTGATACACTGAGATCATCCCGGGCGTGTGTGGGGTGGCCTCAACTCCTCAACGTGGAGTTCATTACAACGACTGAGTCGCGCGGTTAGAGACGGCCTTTCACAGCTTCGCTCTACAATTTGTTTGTCCAACATCCAATCCCAAGATTCTACTAGGATCGATCGCTCTTAGTATGGTATTTTTTAAAGGTGAAGATCAAGAGTTATTCATTGTGGTAAATTGTCCAACATCCAATCCCAAGATTCTACTAGGATCGATCGCTCACAGTATGGTATTTTTCTAAGGTGAAGATCAAGAGTTATTTATTGTGGTAAATTGTCCAACATCCAATCCCAAGATTCTACTAGGATCGATCGCTCTCAGTATGGTATTTTTCTAAGGTGAAGATCAAGAGTTATTCATTGTGGTAAATTGTCCAACATCCAATCCCAAGATTCTACTAGGATCGATCGCTCTCAGTATGGCATTTTTCTAAGGTGAAGATCAAGAGTTATTCATTGTGGTAAATTGTCCAACATCCAATCCCAAGATTCTACTAGGATCGATCGCTCTTAGCATGGTAATTTTTAAGGTGAAGATCAAGAGTTATTCATTGTGTTAAATTGTCCAACGTCCAATCCTAAGATTCTACTAGGATCGATCGCTCTCAGTATGGTATTTTTTAAGGTGAAGATCAAGAGTTATTCATTGTGGTAAATCAAGTTAAACGTAGACTTCATACAGTGTTCTGACTGGCGACAGTGAGGGATTTCAAAATATCTCTACAGTCATATTTTGAAATGATTCGTCAATTAGAAATATCGGTTAAAATATTAATCAGTTTAATTGCGTTTGTCAGTCAATGAAGCCTTATCAGTAACTGATAAGACCAAGATCAGACTGGCAACGTGGGCATCTGGGCAAGTGTCCATGGGCCGCTTATGACAGTCTACTATTCTAGTTTGAAAACATTGAAAATAAAAAATTAATTTTACAATATTTAAGTATTTCAAAACATTCACAAACATTTAAACAATTTTAAAACCTTTCTCACAAGTGAAGTTATATTATTTAAAATTGTTGATAAGTGAATTTAAATGTGACTGGTGAAAACAGGTTCAGCCCGAATTGGCTCTCGTCAGAGCCAGATTATTTGCAGGCCCTAGAATCTGAAGTCCCTTTAAGCCCGCTTCTAGCTTTTTACCTCTTGCTCTGCTCTTATCAGGGCCAGATTGTTTGAGGGCCCTAGAGGTTCAAGTCCCGTTAGGCTTCTCTCTTACTACTACTTGTAAGGCTCTTATCATACTGAAGAATAGCGAAAACAGTTTATCCCCAAAGAGCTCGCATATGCTGGAGCAATGAGTCGGAGAGTTTTAGGAAATGCTGATGTTTTTCAGTTGATTACAAAAGTAACTGAATCTCCAACAAATGGAGCAATGATTACAGAGCAGTTTCCACAACTGCTTTTATAAACCGCTCACACAAGAGGTCTAGGGAAAACAGTTTATCCCTAAAGTGCTCGCATATGCTGGAGCAATGAGTCAGAGAGTTTTAGGAAATGCTGATGTTTTTCAGTTGATTACAAAAGTAACTGAATCTCCAACAAATGGAGCAATGATTACAGAGCAGTTTCCGCAACTGCTTTTATAAACCGCTCACACAAGAGGTCTAGGGAAAACAGTTTATCCCTAAAGTGCTCGCATATGCTGGAGCAATGAGTCAGAGAGTTTTAGGAAATGCTGATGTTTTTCAGTTGATTACAAAAGTAACTGAATCTCCAACAAATGGAGCAATGATTACAGAGCAGTTTCCGCAACTGCTTTTATAAACCGCTCACACAAGAGGTCTAGGGGAAACAGTTTATCCCCAAAGTGCTCGCATATGCTGGAGCAATGAGTCAGAGAGCTTTAGGAAATACTGATGTTTTTCAGTTGATTACAAAAGTAACTGAATCTCCAACAAATGGAGCAATGATTACAGAGCAGTTTCCGCAACTGCTTTTATAAACCGCTCACACAAGAGGTCTAGGGAGAACAGTTTATCCCCAAAGTGCTCGCATATGCTGGAGCAATGAGTCAGAGAGCTTTAGGAAATACTGATGTTGTTCAGTTGATTACAAAAGTAACTGAATCTCCAACAAATGGAGCAATGATTACAGAGCAGCTTCCGCAACTGCTTTTATAAACCGCTCACACAAGAGGTCTAGGGAAAACAGTTTATCCCCAAAGTGCTCGCATATGCTGGAGCAATGAGTCAGAGAGCTTTAGGAAATACTGATGTTGTTCAGTTGATTACAAAAGTAACTGAATTTCTAACAAATACAGCAATGATTACAGAGCAGCTTCCGCAACTGCTTTTATAAACCGCTCACACAAGAGGTCTAAGGAAAACAGTAACCAATTTAGCAGTGAGGCCCTGCATATTTATCTACCGTACACAAGCAATATTAATTTAAAAGATGAATATAAAAAGATGAGACGATTAGAATTGAAAAGATCTAAACTCAGAAGAATAAGAGTAAAAGTAATTTACTAGGTACAAATGTTTACTAGATATTGTGTTTTATACATAAAGTACATATTTGCAAAATAAGTAAAAAAGGATATATATAATCCATAAAATATAAAATTTGAATGTAAAACAATGTACATTACTTTCCTTACTTAAATAGAAGTAGATTTAATAAGTTAGTATAACAAAAGTAGACAATTAGCATAAAAGTAAATGTATTATAATTTTGACCATGTTACGACGGGATATCCTCTACTGTGCGCTGTCCAGAAGGAACATTTTAGATGTCAGTACTGGTTTAAAAAATTATTACTTTAAATAAGGTATGGTTTGAAAGTTGTTTACTGTTTATTAAGCTAAGAAGAGACTCTAGTGTAATTGGTTTATAGCTACTATTGGTTGTGATCATTTGTTTTGTAGGACCTTGAATATATAGGATAAAATTTATATATACTAATATCACGAGAATTTTTGTGGCCAACATCTTGGTAACTTTGGAACAAAACGTCCAATTTTGATCAAATTTGGTAAATAGATGTAATTTGTCATTTGTAGGAATATGTATGTAATAGGAAGAATCGATCAGATTGACTTTTCGCCCACCATTTTTAATACGGAAAATGAATTTTCCATTTTGTACTAAAAATGTAAAGTATTTCTGAAATGCATTTATAAATATTAAAATGCAATCTGGAGGAACACAATATTATATGAGATTTTTAAAGTATAATAAAAACTAATATAAATTATAGGGGATTACTTTTATCATACAGTATATTTTTTAAGCAGTATACACAAAAGTACCGAATACTGTCGCCGTCCAGAAGGAACCTATTAGATGTCAGTATTGATTAAAACCTTCATTTCTTCAAATAATGTATGGTTTTAATTGTTTACTATTTATTAAGCTAAGAAAAGGCTTTAGTGCAATTAGTTTTTCAGCTAATACTACCTGTAAACACTTGTTTTGTAGGACTTTGAATATAATTTGGTAGCAATATAGGAATAATATTAATGCATACTGTATAAGAGACCAATAAAAGTTTAGTGTATATTTATTTAAAGGTTAATTCATTACCTACCACCATTATAGTTTATCTTCGTCTAGTTCCCGTCGTGTAAATTTGTTTCTGCATTTCTCTTTGCAAGGACAATATGAACATCATAACCTTTCCTTTTTGGAGCACGAACGAAATGGTTTAGAACAGTTTGTACATTCGCACGGTGGAATTAAGGTTTCTGGCATTCATTTTCATCTTCTAATCCTCCAGATAAGTAAAATATCTTTCGAACAGGTACTGCTATCTTTTTTAATTAGTAACCTGCAATGTATAGGATTTCGCTTGTTTCCAGGTCCTGTAATGTATCGCGGCCATTGTTTAGTAAATTCTTTGTGGATCTTCACTACTAACTGTATTTTTTTTTTGCTTCTGAACGTGGTTTTTGAATTTTTTACCGATGTAGATAAACAATGTTTACTGTATTTCTGATATTATGTATTTCTGAAATAGATTTATAAGGATTAAAATCCAATCTGGAGGAACACAATATTATATAAGATTTTAAAGCCTAATAAAACGTATAAGGCATCGATCATATACTAAAATACTGAATAGTGTCGCCGTCCAGAAGAAACATTTTAGATTTCAGTATTGATTAAAACAATTATTTCATTAAATAAAGTAAGGTTTATAATTTTTTTTTCAACCATGAATATAATTTGTTAGGAATATAAGAATAATATAAATGCATGTCTGTATAAGAGACCAATGAAAGTTTAGCCTAAATATATTTGAAGTTTAATTTATTACATACCATTATTCATCTTCTTCTAGATCCCGTTGTGTAAACTTTTTTCTGCTTTTCTCTTTGCAAGGATAATACGAACAGCATGAACTTTCCTTTTTGGAGCCCGAAGATGATGGTTTAGCATAGTTTGCACATTTGCATGGTAGAATCCAGGGTTCTGGCGTCCTCCAGATATGTAGGCCTAAAGTATTTTTCTAATAGGTACAGTTATATTTTTTAATAACTAACCTGCAGCATACAATATAAGATTTCGCTTGTTTTCAGATAATGTCATTACACCCAATGACCTGAAATAAGTAATATTATCGCACCCATTCTTTTGGCACCGTAGTAAATTCGTTGAGGGTTTTCATTACTAATGGTAATTTTCCTTTACTTCTGAAAGTAGTTTCTGAATTTTCTATCGATGTAGATATGTTACTGTAACGTTCGTAATCAATTTATAATGGAGTTGTTAAGAACTTTGTCTAAGAACTTGTTTTGGACTATTGGTGGGCACAAAAATTCTGAACATTTTTGAAACATCACAAAATGGCATTTGTATAGAATTAATTAGAGATATACCATCCAGGATGTGCTCTTGGTTGTCAAACAGCAAGTCTTGCAAATGTTTGTGACAACTAGTCTCAGATTCAATAAGATTAATTAAATCTGATTTCACACGTTTTTTCTTTCAAGTACCCATTTTCGTTTCTGGAAGGAAATCCAGAAGGCCATGTTTTTATAACGATTCACTATCATTATTGAGGAGGAAGCATTTGTTACAGCAATCTCTTTTTTAATTTCTGTCTGTTTAATTTGAGAAAATGATGCCATACTCAAAATACAAATTTTATCAATTGGAGAGTATATTACATTGATTTTGTCGATGACCCTTCCATCCTTGAAGTTTTAAATTCATTTTGCTCTTTCTTCTTGAATATTTAATAAAAATTTAGAAGCCTTTTCTGTAGCTACAACTCCACTCACGTTCTAAGTCCACTTGTAGAGTTTTCAAACTGATTGTCAAGAAACTGTAATCATTCAAGAACAGCTCTGCCAGAAACCTTGTTTACATCGTGCATATGTACAAACTGTTCTAAACCATCTTCTTCGTGCTCTTTGATATTTGTATATTCCTTGCAAAGAGAAGTGCAGAAACAAGTTTACACAATGGGATCTAGAAGAAGATGAGCTATAATGGAATGTAATAAATTAACCTTTAAATAAATTTAGCATAAACTTTTATTGGTCTCTTATACAGTATATGCATAATATTATTCCTATATTGTTACCAAATTATATTCAAGGTCCTACAAAAGAATTGATCACAAGCAATAGTAGGTAAAAAACTAGTATACTAAACCCTTTTCTTACCTTAATAAATAGTAAACAAATTTAAATCTATACTTTATTGAAAGAAATAATGGTTTTCATCAACACTGACATGTAAAATGTTCCTTCTGGATGGCGACACTATTCGGTATTTTAGTACATGATCGATCCACTATATTTTTATTATACTTTGAAAATCTTTAAAAAATTGTGTTCCTTCAGATTTAATCTTTATAGATCTTTATACATTTAAGAAATACAAATACTTTTGGTAGAAAATGAAAAATCCATTTCCCGTATTAAAATATAACAAATTACTTCTGCTTACCAAATTAGAGGTTCCAAAATAACCATGATTCTCATGGAAATTATCACGATATTACTTGTGTGGTAATACTTGGTATATACTTGTGTGTATAAATTTGAACAAATGTTTTTTTAAATTCATGGACGTTAAAATAAACTTTTATCTTATTCTTGTTACAACAGGTTAATTTTTTAATGGAAATTCACTAAAAGCCAAAGTAAAAACTTTCAAAAAGTTTTTAAGAAAAATAACTTTTCACTGTATTATAAATCGCAATTTTTACATAAGAAACGTTATTGAAGCCCTTATTTTCGTGAATTTGAAAACATATTTTTGGTTATTCAATTTTTATTGTTTAAAAGATACAAAGGTTGCAGTACAGCGTGTACCTTGCGATTTTCCCCCCTGTCCCCCTGTATGTTGATCACGTGAGGGGTTGGGGCGACGACATATGCTTTTACTATCCCCCAAGTGCCTAGAACAATAACCGGAAATAAAATTTCTTCTACTATATACTTAGACTACCGGTTTACAATATAAAATATACTATTTCCATACCATCCCTCTGCAAAGGCGCGTTTACACCAAAGTTGATAACTAAAAGTTGCTATTCTCAAATTCAGAGCAACAAGTGGGAAATCTGTTGCTAAAGAATTGGCAGGAAAGGCTAGGCAGTGTCAAAAAAGTTGAGAACTAAAAGTTGATAAAAGATTAAACAAATATTCTTTAAGCTTAACTTGTGAGGTTATGTTAAAAACAATTAAAAACATACAAAAAACTCATAAATTAATCATTTATTTACTCATACGCGTTTCAATGACCAAGTCATCATCAGTAAGTGTTACTACTACAAACTCAGTTGTAAGTTAGAGTTTGTAATATAGTAACACTCACTGATGATGACTTGGTCATTGAAACGCATATGAGTAAACAAATGATTAATTTGTGAGTTTTGTGTGTTTTTATTTGTTTTTGATAAAAGATTGTTTGTCTAATTCCTTTAGTTTTCCCTAATCGATGCTATGGCAAATGCAATTTTGTAAAATTTTGAAAATTTCTAGGATTTCTGTGCCCGACAATGGTCCAAGTAGAGAAAGTTATAGAAAATTTCTTAACAACTCCATTATACATTGATTATGACCATTACAGTAACATATCTACTTTAGTAAAAAATTCAGAAACCACTTTCAGAAGTAAAAGAAAATCACCATTAATAGTGAAAATCGACAACGAATTTACTAAGGAGCCAAAACAATGGGTGTGATACATTACATTACCTGAAAACAAGCAAAATCATATGCAGGCTACTTATTAAAAAATATAACTGTATCTATATATTAATATATGATCGATCCCTATACTTTTTATTATACTTTAAAAATGTTATATAAAATTGTATTCCTCCGGATTAGGTTTTAATCTTAATAAATGTATTTCAGAAATACATAATATTTTTTGTATAAAATGGAATATCCATTTTTGGTATTGAAAAAGGCAGGCGAAAAGGCATTTTCTGTTTGATCAATTTTTCCAATCACAAACATATTCCCACAAATAACAAATTACACCTGCTATTGTTTCGATCGTAAGTTACCATAATTTAGACACAAAAATTATCGTCATATTAGTTAGTATATATTTGTGTGTATAAATTTGAACATTTTTTTAAATTCCGGAGAGCTTATAACAATTTTTCATTATAGTGTTTGGTTATTTTCCAATGGAAATTCACTAAAAAAACAAAGTAAATGATTTAAGAAAAATATTTTTTACTCAGCCGGTATTAAAGTTAATCATTATTACATAACAACCATTATTGAAGTCCTTATTTTTGTAAGTTTAAAAACATTTTTTTTGTTATTCTATCTTTTATAGTTTAAAGGATACAAAAATTCCAGTACAGCTCATTAACAGCGATGTTCCACCCTCTCCCCCAGGTATGTCAAAAACATAAAGGGGCGACCACAAACGATTTTAAAAGCACCCTAGTGCCCAGAAAAATTATCTAAAATACAATTGCATTAGGCTTTCGGTGCATGCTCAACCCCCTTTTAGATCCTGAACTAACTGGTTCCTTCATTAGGTCCTACACCTGTGAACTATGTTCACAAGTCCTAGACAAAATTTATAACATGTTCAATGCAGACTTTACACAGTTGTTTTGGTTCTTTTTCATCCCAAATACACATAAATTATATTATTGTTCATTGCTGTAAGAAAAAGTATTTCATTATTATTTAATTAAATTACCTTTAAAATCTGTTTAAACTCAAATCGTATTGATAAGACCTAATTGCCTAAGTGATAAATATGGGACAAGGAATTGAATTGTTTTGTCAAAAAATGTTAGGAATTACATACTTTTGTAATGTTAAAATGTTCATTCAAGTGCGGTTTTTAGATTTTTAATAAGTTCATTGAATAAAGAGGGATATTTTTTCGTCTTCACAGTACAATATGCATTTATCTGTCTCGACTTTTGATAACCTTTGAACCATTGTCAGACTGCTTTCAGATTTAACAGTAGGGTTACATATCTGCTCTTTGTTAGACCTTTTGTGTACCACTACTGTTTTTGAACCTTATTCTTAAAATGAGGTGAGTGGTAACACAATAGGCTCAAATTTCTTGAATGGTATTGTGTAGAGCACTAAAAGGTTTTCTTAGTGATAATGAACATTTTCTTTTCGAACATTAAACAAATTTCAGTACTCCAAGAGATAAAATTGTAATAACTTTTATTATATCCATTCTAGTTAAAAAATAAAGATTTGTTGAAAAAGAAAACTCAGCATCATGTTATTTTACAATGTATTTTTATATTCCAGTAATAATTTGTTTTAATTTTAATTTGTCAATATTTATTTTATGGTTTCAATAGTTGTGACTAAATTTAAATTACTTTCAATAATACTGGTTATACACATACAATTTATACCAAACATTACAATGTTTTACTTTAAGGGAACCTATTTATAAGTAATGACTTGCGCTACTCGTATAACCTATTTTAAAACTCATCAGAATTTAATGGAAATCGCATACTAGATTATTACCACAATTTGCCAGAAATCGCTCTTCCACCTTAGAAATTAATTATTAAATATCTAACCTTGCTTTTAGGCTGTATAGCCAAACAAGTTACTTCTATTATTATATTTTATTTGTTAAACATTTGTTTTTAATGCTAAAAAGCCCAATTGGTTTGTTGTATTTAAAGTAATAACATGTAGAAGATGAAACGTTAGACATGATAAATTCTGACTTTGCATTCCTTCAAGAAGAAACATCTAACCTAAAAATAAACTAAACAGGAGAAAAAATTTGATTTTAAATTTTAATTATATTGAAATTAAATAATAAAACCATCAGAGTTTCCTTGATTTGAAAATGCATAAAAATGAATGAATGCCAGTATTTCTACTTAAATTTGTACATACCTATATATATATATATATATATATATATATATATATATTATAGTTATTTTTCAGTTTTAATTGCTGCAAAGGACATTATTAGAAGCAGGGTTACCATAATTTGTTATGGTGTGGAAGATTATTTATTGTATACATGGACATTAATTTTGGCACAGCTATTGAAATCATAATGATATTCTATAAATTATTATTTGTGAATACCGTCAAAATAATATATCTGATGTAATCTCAACCTCCAAATGGAATGAATTCGACATTAATATGTCAAAATTTATTTTTGCTTATAATCATATAAATTAAAATCTTGTGTTTTTAATGACAATGCTGTTAGACTGAATGACTATTCTTTCTAAAAGGTACCAGGCAGTTTTTTTAATGATAGATCTACTCTTAATATCTCCTTGTGATAACAGTATACCCCAGGGCTAGATTTTAGGCCTACTTTATTTATATAGTAATGACTTACATAATATTGCAGTTATCAATAATGAATAACCATTTATGTTTGCTGATGACCTAGCAATTCTGTTAAATATTTCATTTGGCTGAAGTCATGTGTCCAAGTAGCAAAAGCAGTGGTTACTGCTGTGAGCCCTTTCTTTGTTTATAAATACAAATAAAAGGCAAACCCTAAAGTTTTTCCTTAGATACAATGAAGATGTAAATCATGTCAAATTCCTTGATGTTTACTTGCAATCTATTATTAAGTTGAATGGTTATGTAGAAAATTAATGTAACAAGCTAGAGAGGAGGGACTTTATGTATTTAAATAGGTTAGGTTCAGTTGTAAGAAGAGAATTATTGAAACTGTATATCGAAATCTTGTTGCTTTTCATGACGAGTTGGTTGTTAATTATTTATTACACTTTTGCTATTACTTGCGGCCAGACTTTTTGTTAACTTAAGACTGTTAAATTGTTAACCTACACTTAGAGAAAACGATTTCGTCTTACGACTTCTTCAGCCTCCTAAGCAAAAGTGTAATAAGTGAAACTGTATATTATGGTAATGTCACTAGGTCTATGCTATAATAGGAGTAGTGATAGTAATAAAAAAAATTACTTCTCCAAAACGAGCCCTAAAAACTGACAGTTTAGAATTAGAACTTATTGTAAGCTATTTTTTAGGCAGCTTGAAATTTAACAGTACCTATTTTCTGTGTGCTCGGATGTCTATTGTGTATAAAAAAAAATTTTGAGGCAATATCAACAAATAGTTCTGTTCATAATTACTCGCCCACTTAAGTTGTTATTGGTGATGCAGTGTAAAAGATTTAGCTGTAATAGCTGTAAATCTATCATAAAACCTGTTTAATAATTCCTTGAATTTTGTAGTCCATTACGTTCGGTGAATCTTAATTAATCACTAAAACAATAGTTTATGACTATCAGAATTTTTGTAAATTTGTTAAAACTTACAGAGACAGAACGTTTTCCGTTGCTATGTGGCCACTGACAGAAGACACTGATGAAGATTGGCACATAGAGATCAAAAACGTTCTGTCTCAGTAAGTTTTAACAAATTTACAAAATTTAAAGTTCGGATAGTCATAAACTAATGTAAATGATGTTTGAGGAAATTGTAAATGATATATCTGCATTAAAGTATTAGTTATTGGATTGGTCACGAATTAGTCATGAATTATTTCACCACTATGCATTATATTTTTTACATATGTTACAAATGTTATTATATAAGTTATATTATATATTAATAGTATTATGATATTCTGAGTATCACCATTATCTGTCATTCCTAGCATTGCTCATTAATTTCTGTTGATATATTTCAGAGAATCTTAATCAATCGGAACTATCTATAATCTAACACTTAAAAAGTTACAACAATAATAATAATATACGTTAATTAGATCATGGCTTACATTTACATGTTTATGGCAATAAAATATTAAATTCTATTCTAACCTAACCTGATAAAACTAATTCGAATAATGCCATTATCACAGCTAACTAAATTTAAAACTTTAAATAATAAAGTTGGTGAGCTTATCAGGTATGTACTTTTTAACTTTGTAAAAGCAAAGTTTTTTGTTCATGGAATTAGATTTTATTAATGTACCATTAAATTTTCAGCTCAGTGCTCTTTATAATTAAATTGTCGATAAAAGTAACTAAAAATATAAACGGAGAGACTCTTCTTACTTAATCAATTGATTTTGTAAGATATTCTTGTAATTCCAAAACATAATTAAGTTTTCACCTTCTTAGTTATATCATTTTCATTTATGCTAATAATCTTGCATTAAAATTAATTTGTTTTTACAATCTAAAATATTGCTTATTTACATCAAGTTTGTAGTCTTTTCTTTAAATAATTTTGGTTATATTTATCTGTACTTCACTCTTAAAAACATTCTGACTAGTAAAATTACAAATATAACCTACATTATTTCTGAGGTTTTCAGTTTATTTGTACATCTTCTATTTTATCAACTATATAGGCCTATACAAAAATTTTGAGGTATGATGTGTTAATATTTTTAACACATATACTTATGTGTTTGAGTATCTGCATATACTTTTAGATTATATACTTAAATACCGTAGTTAGGATAATAGTCCAATGCTGGATCAGAAATAAAATTAGATCTTATAACTTACTAGATGTATAGAAATACTTTTACAGTATACCATTGTTACTGTGTGTACACTTTTTAGATTAAAAAAAATTATAATAATAAATATTAAAATAAATGAATAAATGTTAGGTTATAGTAAAGTAGTCTAGTAAGCTAGTCAGTGTTCAATCTTAAAACAAATTATATCTCCTAATTTATATGGGTATATAGGTCTATACTTTAAAACTGAAATTGCTTTATTGTTTGTATACTTGTGAGATATGGTGAAGTAGAATAGATTGTATTTCTTTGAATGTATGGATAAAAGACAATAACATCAATTTTTACTACCAATATCATTGCATACATGTATATTACAAATATACTTTTACACTGAGAATTTTGTCGTTGATTTAGGCTTTTCGGTTATGCTCAAGTAACCTATTTAGCATTAATGTTATTGAGTGTTTGCTTGGAGACCAAATTATGTCCCGTAGTTATTATTATTATCATTAGATTGGGTGATGTCTGGTTATTTAGTTGTAGGTGATGATGTAGAAGCCTAACCTTACATTTTTGAAAATGCATGTTAACATGTTCACTGCAACTGTGCATTTATAAATCACTGCTATAATGCTGAAGCGTAATAACCCAATTTCTAGAATAGTATATTACTTTGTGTGACAATTCACTTAAAGTTGACAATAAAACTTGAGGAAACCTTAAGGTGCGCAGAGTAAAATTGTTGAGGTATTGTTATTAGTTGAAACAATTTTTGAACGGAATTTGAATTTAAAGGTCCCAGTGAGTTGCACATTTTAATATGTAAAATTACAAATTACTAATAAGAATACAGTACTGGAAAATACTATGTAAAGATAGAGGCCGGTTAGGGAAAACTTAGAAAGTACCTGGAGAAGAAATAATAAGGGCCCTAGAGTTTGTGTGATCTAAGTGTAAAGAATCATTTCAGGAGTGAGTTATGCTATGTTGAAAATCGCAAAATATTAACAAAATTGTCAATTTTGCAGAATTGTAGCGTTTCCGAATTCAGGTTAATCAGATGAATGGATAGTAACTCATAAAGGACAGGTTTATATATATATATATATATATATATATATATATATATATATATGTATATATATTCTTGAATTTTGTAGTTAAAGTGATTTTAGACTTAAAAATATATTTGTTTAGTTATAAAGTATATACAACTAAACTATAGGTTATAGGTACTTTGATACGTTTTGTAATTTCACTGTTATACCCCCTGATTATGATGACCTTTTCATCAAAATGTATATAAGGGTTTAATCATAAATAACTATGTAATATTAGGTATTATTTTATGATTATTATAATTGTTTTGTCGCATTGGGTTAGTTATTAATTGTATTAATTACAGCTCCAATTACAAGTTAAAATAACTATACATTCACATTAGTTATCTAATATTTCATATATACATTTTTTATATAACACATATATATACTTGCATAATCTGGTATGTATAAACGAAATTCACCTTGAAAATTTTACTAGCTACAAATTGCTAAAAGTACAGCCTGTATAGTAGGTGTTGCCATTACACTGCCCGCGTGTTGTATGCTGCTCTAGAATCAGTGTTTTGCGGGCCTCAGACTGTTCGCATTTTTAGAAATTCAGTTTTTTCCCAACTTGCTAACATAGATGCCGTATTAGAGAGATGTAAAAGATTTCGTCCCTTAGCTTCAAGGAGTTAACAAATTCAGGTAATCCTGGAGTTGAGTAAAATAATCAAAAGTTACGTTATAATCATATTGTTTGTAAGTTATTTAATGTACTTGCGGCTCTGAGGAACACTTTAAGCAAATGATTTAGCTCTCTAAGAAATCCTAGAAGTAGGTTCTACCAAGAAGTAGAAAGTAACTACTAAATAATGTTATTTGGTCAAATTATCCAAAATCTTTGTAATACTCTTTTTGTACATGCTCTTGGGTGGAAGGAATACTACAGTAATGTTGTTTAAACAATCAAGGCGAGTAGGCTCAATGCAGTTATTAATATATTAAAGTATTTTGTTTGTAACTCCATGTCCCAGCACGGTAAATAATGTTATTTGGTCAAGATGTCCAAAGTCTCCCATTGCTATATTTTTTTGTACATAGTCTTCATATGGGAATTTTTGAAGCTGTTATTTAATAATGATTATGTAACTATAGAGAAATAAACTTTGGCGTTATAAATAGTTATTTAGATTGACCAGACATGGCCAAGGCCATAAAAACAATAGAATTAGGAATATCAATGCTTTCATTTAGGTTTCCTTGAATTCTGTTACTGTATTTAAAAATGTAAAATATAAAGTTTTTTTGAAAAAATATAACAAAATAGCATTTTTAAATGAAAATGAAAATATTTCATGAAGTTTAAATTTTAGGTAGTGTAAGAATTTGTTTAAATTTTTATGATACTTTAATTTATTGTACTTTTTTAATCATGTAACTAATTATTATATATACAAACCATAAACAGATTTGCAGAATGTAAATAATCTCTCCTGACCAATGGAAAAGTCTTTCGAAATTTAAGGATACCACGAGGAAACGCACTGACCACGAGGAAACTGACTCACAAAAATTAAAATAAAAACAAACAGAATAACTTCACAAATACTAAATATAAAAAAATAACCTCACTCCACAAATTACAGAATCTTTATAAACTCAAGTTCTCTTAATATTTTCCAATATTATTGAAGAAGTTGTAATACAACCAAACACTATTACGCAATAAAAACGGAAATCATATAAAAAATTAATGTAGATTTTGTCACTGATATCCTAATATGAAGATTACTAACTCGAAGAGCCACTCAAGGTTAAGTGACACAGGTTGCAGGACAGCCAAACACAGAGCACACAGTTATACTATATTACAATTTAAGTATGTGTTACGCATTTAATAATTTAATACCGGTTAGAGGTTTGGTTTGGACAAATACTTTAAAAAGTAAAATATAAATATTTATTTCCCGTTACCACGTAATCGGTTTTAGGAAACAAAATTATACCGGGCGATGCAGAATGTCTTCAGGCATACGAAAAAAATTATAAAAACTATCGGTCGCGCCCTAAATAGGATATTACTACTTCAAAGTTTTGGCTTTATTTTTTTGACATAGCTGCTCGCAAAATGCCTTGAAACGTAATCAAACTTGTTGTTGACAGAATTGACAGTTAGTTTTATTTTTACATGGCATATTTCGGGACATCATCAAGATGGTTAAGCAGAAATATTCACTGACTTATCTGGTAGGGCTTAACACTAAAGTGCACTTTTACAGCTGTAAATTGTTAAGGTATTATAGCAAATCATTTATTTGATTCTTGAATTTCATACACGTGAGACATGAGTTTTTTAAATTTTCTGCCTTTTTTTGGGAATTTTTCTATCTTTCCTACAAAAAAATATTTTCTTTGTTGACGCGTTTCGGAATAACTTTATTCTCAAAACTTAAACAGTACTCCTTAAAGTCTTAGTACTATTAAGGTTTTGAGAATGGAGTTATTCCGAAACACGTCAACAAGCAAAAATATTTTAATCTTGGGAAAGGCAAAAACATTTTCTCAAATGTGATGGCAATCACGGCTACTTGAAGTTGGGTTACCACTCTTTCGCGGTCATAATGAGGAGTCTTCGTTTCACGCCTTTGTAAGAGCAAAGATGTGGAAGTAGATTGAACTAGGAGCATGGCATGCGGTACTAGGGTTAGGGGAAACGAATACACGAAAGATGCTTAAAGGATCATGCTTTTGACAGAAGACGAGGGTCTTCATTTCAACAGAAGAAAACTGCGTTACCTCTGAGATAAACATAGATGACCCTTCTCGGGGCTGGAGATCCTTTACCTTCATCTATTAAATCTGATTTCCATCACACTCTTCCAAGCTTTGGACTGGCAAAATGATAGAGACATCTTGCGCTATCATTTTGGCGTGTTCAAAATCAGCTTAAGCATCGGTATTTTTTTGTTTTATATTTTAATTTGTTTTTCATTTATGGAATTTTTAAAATTTCAATCTATATCACAACTTGACCAATTTATTTAATCTTACCATCTGATTTCTTGGGTCTAATCTAATTAATTTTTTGGATGTAGAAAAGAGATCTTAAACAAAACATTCATCTCCAGTTTCTAGATATTTTTGTAGTTTTTTTTTTATTAATTCTTTCGTTTGATTTAATATACTTTGTTTTTCTTCTCTTACCTTCTAAGTTTAACTCGTTTCACGTTCATAGGAGTCTAAGTTTCAACCTCATTTGATAAGTCTCTTTCGATTAAATCGAACTTATCACCTCGACAGTTATAGTCTATCCATTTTGGGAAGGCGGGTAAAAGATTAAGTCACCGCCCGAGCTCCCAACAATAGCTTGGGTCAGGCGCTCGGCGGCCGGCCGCCCGCGCTAATGAGGCGTAAAAAGCACTCCACTCCAAAATATTATCACATAAAAGTAAGCGTATTTTTTAATTTTGTATTACAGTTTTGATGTCTACGTGTGATTTCATGAAAAAATAGTCCAAACACGACGGAGTTATGTCAATTAGTAAAATTGTACTCACTACAATTTTTTGTAACCACTAATTTTACTAATTGACATAACTCCGTCGTGTTTGGCCTAGTTTTTCATGAAATCACACGTAGACATCAAAACTGTAATAAAAAATTAAAAAATACGCTTACTTTTATGTGATAATATTTTGGAGTGGAGTGCTTTTTACGCCTCGTTAGCGCGGGCGGCCGGCCGCCGAGCGCCTGACCCAAGCTATTGTTGGGAGCTCGGGCGGTGACTTAATCTTTTACCCGCCTTCCCAAAATGGATAGACTATATAGTCTATCCATTTTGGGACGGCGGGTAAAAGATTAAGTCACCGCCCGAGCTCCCAACAATAGCTTGGGTCAGGCGCTCGGCGGCCGGCCGCCCGCGCTAATGAGGCGTAAAAAGCACTCCACTCCAAAATATTATCACATAAAAGTAAGCGTATTTTTTAATTTTTTATTACAGTTTTGATGTCTACGTGTGATTTCATGAAAAACTAGTCCAAACACGACGGAGTTATGTCAATTAGTAAAATTAGTGGTTGCAAAAAATTGTATTTGGCCTTATTTAACTTTTGTAACCACTAATTTTACTAATTGACATAACTCCGTCGTGTTTGGACTAGTTTTTCATGAAATCACACGTAGACATCAAAACTGTAATAAAAAATTAAAAAATACGCTTACTTTTATGTGATAATATTTTGGATTGGAGTGCTTTTTACGCCTCATTAGCACGGGCGGCCGGCCGCCGAGCGCCTGACCCAAGCTATTGTTGGGAGCTCGGGCGGTGACTTAATCTTTTACCCGCCTTCCCAAAATGGATAGACTATAAAAGCAAAGTGATCACTGGCAAAGTGGAAACCCTTTTTTGACCCATTTTGACTGGGAAAATCCAAAACTTTGACAGTTATTAGCAAATAGTTTAAGGGTAGATGACCTGGGTTGACAACTTGATTCTGGTTTATACGCTTTTTTCGCTTGTCAAATTTACGACTTACCCTCGTTAATTGCTATTGTTTCCTCACGTACGCATATTTCGCTGTACGCATTTTTCGTGCCATCTCGGGGAAACGTGGGCATCTCTTGGGTGGCTTTCCTGAAACCTTGCTTCGTCGCCTGGGGCTATCTGGCTCAATATGTGTACAGCCTCTTCGAACAATCGCTTTTCCAAACTTTACATTCTGTGTATTCGTTATTCAAATTTAAGACAGGCAATAAGCTCGCAGATTTTATGATAGTTAGAAGGGTCTTCAAATACGTCCAAGGACTCGAACTCAGATAAACACCGCTTGACCTAACAACTCCAAGCAGAAGACACTGATGAAGATCGCCACATAGCGATCGAAAACGTTCTGTCTCAGTAAGTTTTTATAAATTTGCAAAGTTTAAAGATCGGATAGTCATAAACTAATGTAAAATTGATTAATCAGATAATTTATTAACTAAAAGCACTTGTGAATATGTTTACAAGTATTTTTCGTTGAAAGTCCAACATTATCAATTAATATGATAATTTATTATCGAAAACCGCCAACGTTTTATATCTTTGGAAACCAGACCTCTCTTTTGTAAGACATCCTTCCATCTTTTAGACCTCCCTCCCCACCCCCATAGGAGCAATAACCATCGCCATTGTGTGTGCACTGTTGAAACTTACGACCGATAACGCTTGACTTACCGTTTTAAGGAGATATTCATGAATATTTTTTTACGTTTAATTTCCACCTTTATGATAATTCCGAATGATTAATCAATAGATAAGGTATTGTTCTTACACAATGCACATGATTTTGCTCTGAACCATTGTCCTAATTTGGACACGGTAATAAAGTTAGCCGTGCTCCTTAGCCATTTGTACACATTTGTTCTATGAGTGTGCTGGACTCTGTATCGACAGGACGAACATGTATCGGCCTACTGAGCGACTAACGTTTAATCAGATCGACAGGACGAACATGTATCGGCCTACTGAGCGACTAACGTTTAATGAGATCGACAGGACGAACATGTATCGGCCTACTGAGCGACTAACGTTTAATCAGATCGACAGGACGAACATGTATCGGCCTACTGAGCGACTAACGTTTAATGAGATCGACAGGACGAACATGTATCGGCCTACTGAGCGACTAACGTTTAATCAGATCGACAGGACGAACATGTATCGGCCTACTGAGCGACTAACGTTTCATCAGATCGACAGGACGAACATGTATCGGCCTACTGAGCAACTAACGTTTCATCGGATCGACAGGACGAACATGTATCGGCCTACTGAGCGACTAACGTTTCATCGGACGTACAGAAGAAGTATTTTTCCATACAGCTATCCATACAGCTATCCATACAGCTATCCATACAGCTATCCATACGGCAATCCATACGGTTATCCATACTGGTATGCACTACTATTTATACTTTGTTTATAACTTGTCTAATTACTGAAGCTCTAATTTGGGTAAAAATAGTCTTGTTGACATAGATTAAAAAACTTTTAATTAGGTCTACTCGTTTTAATATGTAGAACATGATTAGTAACTTATTTTCCGCGGAAAATAAGGAAAGTTACTTTTTTCACATTTTAAATGTTAGTCTGCAATGACATGTAACTACAGCGCACTGCACTACGTCAAAGTCAATTTATTTTAATATTAAACTTAAAATGTAAATATTTAACTTTTAGTTATAATTTTATACAACATTACTATATACCTACATTAAAATGTACCTATGAAGTATCCAGTCAGGATAGATTTGGTTGTAATTTTCTGCATCGTCAATAAGTCTAAATATTTACCAAAATTACAACCAAATCTATCTTGACTGAATACTTCATAGGTAAATAATATAGGTATTTAGTAATGTTATTTAAAATTTTAATCAAATCTATCCTGACTGGATACTTTATAGGTATATTTTAATATAGGAATATAGTAATCTATAAAATTATTACAACCAAATCTAGACGTAGTGCAGTGCGCTGTAGATACTGCGCACCCGGTCCACGCTATAGGCCTACATGTCATTACAGCCTAACATTTAAAATGTGTAAAAAGGTAACTTTCCATATTTTCCGCGGAAAAATTGATATTCGTGTTCTACACACTGAAACGGGTTAGAAAAAAATGGTAATTGTGAGATTTAGCGGCCACTACAATATTTTAGAAAATTGTTTAAAACCACCAAATATGACGATATCCACAAGATTTTTTTTGTTATATTGACTTCTGAAAGTTATTTTGTTTTTAATTTAAAGTAGGATAAAAAATTCAGTGCGGAGACATAAGTTGTGAATGGACCGCGGAGTGATACAAATGTTTCGTGACGTCACAGTGCGGAGCAAAAGTTGTTCATCGGCCGCGGAGTGATACAGTGGCGTTAGTGTGGCCGCGGAGTGATACGTTAGTGTCTAGATATTTGAGAAACAACGTTTATACTTAATTTTTATGGTTTTTTTCAAACGTATATTTAAATATACTTATAAAAGTCTTCAGTTAGGGTAGATTTGGTTTTAAATTTATACATTACTATATACCTAAAAAGTGTCTAGACTGGATACATTTGGTTTTAATTTTATACTATACATAAATTGTTACTTACTTACTTCTTATTGTACATAAATTGTTAAATGTATAAAATTAGAACCAAATCTATCCTGACTGGATACTTCATAGGTATATTTCAATATAGATATATAAAATTCACCTTCCCTGCCAATAAGAAAAAATAATAGTTATCAATATTACTTCAAGACATGTGATTGATTCATAAAGTTTAGATTGCTAAAACACCAACTACATTTGTGACGTCACGAAACATTTGTATCACCCGCGGCCCATCACAACTTATGCCTCCGCACTGAATTTTTTACTCTACTTTAAATTTTAAAAAAAATAACTTTCCGAGGTCAATTAAAAACCTTTTTGTAGATATCGTCCTATTTGGTGGTTTTGAACAATTTCCCAAAATATCGTATGTAGCCGCTAATCTCACAATTACCAAAAAAAAATTTTTTTTTTAACCAACGTCATTAAGATTTTATTTTTACCATAACTTGTCTAATTGTTGAAGTTTATTAGGCGCGCTTGCCACTTTTTCTGACTAGTGTAGAAGCAGCTGCTTTCGATCTCACTTTAGCTTGTGTTTAAACCATTTTAAAATGCCATTAAGTTAATTTATAAGGATCTATTTATTATACTTTTAAAACATGATCAAATACCATTTACACCGTCCGCCAAGCCTACGTTTTTGGAGGTTATCTTGAAACCATTTTAAAATGCAATTTCTTGTAATCTGAAATATCGTATATTTGATTAACCTATGTTTTTGGAGGTTATCTTGAAACCATTTTAAAATGCAATTTCCTGTAATCAGAAATATCGTAAATTTGATTAACATCGATTTTATTACTCGTAGCTTATTGTTCATTGGAAGTAAGTTAAAATATAAGTGTGAGGAAAATTTTATTTTCTATTATGACAACGGAAATGAAAAAAACTTAACTAATATATACTGATTGACTAAAGACGCAAGTTAATAAGGACTTGTTTAACAAAGTTTAAAATATATTGGAATTTTAATTTTTAAATGTGATAAAAATGCACATTGCCCACCACCTGAGAAAAAAGTATAAAATTGTTGAAAAACATGTCCTGAAGCAATATTGATAAAAATTATTTTGGGCTAGATCCACATTGCCCACCACTTGAGAAAAAAGTGTAAAATTGTTCAAAAACATGTCCTGAAGCCATATTGATAAATATTATTTTTGGTTAGATCCACATTGCCCACCACTTGAGAAAAAAGTGTAAAATTGTTCAAAAATATGTCCTAGAGACCATATCCATAAGATTTTTTTGGTTGTTTAATATAATAGGTAAATGTCATTACCTATTACCTAATTAGACATCTACTTCCGCAGAGTAATACATTTTGCAGCTAATGTCACGTGATCTTTATATCAAATATATGTTTGGTTAAATGTATAATATTACTGTACAACCAAATTTATCATAACTGGATACTTTATAGGTATATTTCAATATAGGTATGTAAAATTAACCTTCCATGGCAATAGTAAAAATAATGGTATTTATTTCGTATGCCCACGTAATCGATTTTAGCAAACAAATTTATACAGCGCGATGCAGAAAATTATCAGAAATATGAAAAAATTATAAAAACTTTCAGCTCACGCTCCAAAAATTAAGAATTTTGGAAAATAGTAATTCCTCCCCCTCCTCCATACACAACTAAAAAATGTGTAAATATTCAATGAATATATGTTTTGTGCATGGAATAGGGTTTGTAAGTGTTTGTGTTTGATTCTTTTGGACTTATTATCGCAATAACATAAGTATGTGTGTCCCGAGCGAAACGTGGTGCCGAGGTGTTAACAATGCTTTATTACCGTCGGCGTTAAATAATTAGATCGTCCATTTCCCTGCTTAATGTGCAAGTAGCAACACCAACCTACGCGCTACTCCTGCTAGGGCAGCGACGATAAAAAAAAAAACGATCGACGAAAAACGTTAAGTTTGTCTCTAGCCTAAATACTGTGTGTTCCTACATCAAATAACTAATGGATGTGACAATATGCACTTCATTCAGGTACACAATTTCTCACCAGAAATGGTTGTTTTAAGGAAGATCAGAAGTTAATATTGTGAGAAGTTGTGTACCAGTATCATATTTCTTGTATGACTGTATAGTGTTTACACTATAGCTACCATATATCCTAAATATTTTCCGGGTGCAGATGGATCCCTTCTCCTCCCCCACCCCTCAACTCCCCCCCAAAATATTTTTCTAGATCCGCTACTGGCTGCGTGTATTTGGTTTTATCAAGGAATCGTTTGATCGTAACACTTCTGGAGATGTTTCACTGATCAATGGTTACCTGTAAGAGTATGCTTACAAAAGCCATAGGACCCTCATAGGGTACTCGGTGGTTGCACAAGTTTGCTTCGTAAGGGCGCTCATTTGTGTTGACTCTTTAAATTTAATTCAATTTAAACCAAAATTAACATCTGATTTCAGTGCGAACGCCCTGAAAAATAAACATGGCAATTTGTACGAGGGGTTTTACTTGGACGTCAAGTTACAGTATGGAAACTAGAATAAGTGAATTGACCTATCACAAACCAAGTTTTTTGTTTTAACAGCACAGAAATGAGAAATGTTTGTGGCTGCAGCATGAAAACCGGTTGGGGAGGTCGTAGAACTGGCTACAAACATACGCACTAGATCGCAGCACTTCCGTCAAGGAAATAAAAAAGTAAAATATGTACCTAGTTTGACTCGACTTTCCCTTGGAACTCTATTGGCAAGGGTCACTTTTCTAAATTTATCGCAGTTATATATTGTTAGGCTTATAATCGACTATTGTCCTTATTACTATTTCTAAGTTATGATTAGAAGTAGCGGGCCTATAAAATGTCTTGAATTTATGGTAATGAATATTGACTAAATACATCTCAACACTGTCATATTGTTGTCCTTTGAATACATTTCGTATTTCTTGTGGAGGTCATTACAAATGTTTTTAAATAATAAACAGATAATTTATACTTATAATATTTTAGCCTATTAGTAATAATGAATACTTTACTAATTAAGCGCAATATTAATAAACAATTATAAACCCTACAAATATTTTTACGACCTTTATGTAAATTTTCGCTAACAGTTTGCATCATCAAAAGGTTACAAATGTATTGATATATTTAAGGTCAGTATATTTGCAACCTTCTGATGATGCCGATTGTGTTAGGTTAATGTTCACTAAGGTTGTGTAAATATTCGTAGCCGGGGGTTTGTAATTTTTATTAATTATCTTTATGCTACTGTGCTTTCTATAGTTTTTTTTGTAAATAAGTACATTTTAGATAGACTCGGATGTTTGTTTTCTTATTTACTTTGTAATTTTAAGTGGCGTTTATTTCTCAGTATTGTTCTTGACTCTTTTTATAACTGAGATAAATCCCTTCTCAATATTAACGGGACTTCTGAAGATGATTTGCTCTCAACAGAAATGTACGTTAGGTGTTGATTTATAAAGAATAAATTAATTTTACTGTGGCTATTGGGGTTTCATTTATTTTGTTTAGTTAACTCATATCCCATAGTTCCTTAAGAGAATAATTAACAGTTACTTGTTAAATCCTAACCTACCTGACAAAGCCTAATTACAACTATTACTTTAAAATTGTAAAAAAGTTAACCTGACTCTAATCTGATAGAAGTTACTACAGTTATTTTTTAAATTTCTATTCTACAAAAACCTATCGGATGGACATAAACATACAATTTGGCGGTAGTATAATTTACGTCAGGTTACACTGAGTCTCCTCAAAATGAATTAAACGATAACACATGATTTCATTCAACAGCTGATTTTGTGTTATAGGTTATGTCATAAAACAGCTGTTTTAACACGTAGGTTATGTTGCGTTATGTATTGAACATTGTTAAGGTAAAAGGTTATTATTAAATAGTTAGTATATTAATTTATTTAAATTTTGATAAATCTCAATACAAATAATTCAATAAAACGATACTAAAAAGCTATGTATTAATAAACTAATGTTTCAAATAAAAACATTCTTAGGCGCGTCTGATACTTTTTAAGAACTAATTCCAAATGAATATGTTAGAAGTAATTGTATTCAGTAAACACCTAATAAATGTTTTTTGTTACCTAAAATGGTATTATTACCAACTAAAGTAAATATTAGTCTTCATTGAATAAATTCCTCAAATAAAAATATAAATATTGAATGAAGAATGTATGAATTCATATTATTGGCGGTTTTCATAAAAAATTTTACAAAACCGTTAGCTCTAATTTGTTATTAGTAGGTCAAATTTTGGTGTTAAATGTAAATAATCTGCATTATTGTATATTATAAAATTATTGTTTATGTTTATAACCATATATTTTCATCTCATTCGTTGAAAATTATTCAAAACCATTAGCTGTAATATGCTATATGTAGTTCAAAGTTTAGTGTTACATGTAAATATTTTATATTAATGTTTCCTATATTATAACAAACGTTTTCTTAATTTAAAATTGCTGTAGACGTGTCTATGAAAGTTTTCACTTCTGTCGACACTCCTCCGAGTGCCACAAGGCATTTTTGATACGGCTTTGTTATTCCATCGATATGGATTTTATCATAGGCTATACATTTTAATTGAATTTTCAACCAACCGCGTTCACTTTAATTTGCAGTAGATTATTTGATGTTAGGGGTTGCCGCCAGCCTCCCCTAAGTCTGTTGTCTTTAGAGGCTACAAGGGGTCTGTGGAAAACAAAACGTCGGTCTCTGATTGCGTGTTTCTGTACAAAGAGGTTGTTTTTCGTGGTCAATTTAAAAAAATCTGAAATATCTTTAATTCAAACAGTTCTAAGTCCTTGAGAACAGGTTTGCCACTTGGCGGAAACAGTACTGGAATTAATGCTTGATTCCCAGAAGTGTGGGTAAGAATTGTTGTCAACACATCCTTCCTCTAGTCCGTCATCCTACAGGGCTGATGTCATTGAGGTATCATAAGGAAAACATGGAAGTTCACTATATATACTAAAACATTGACTAAGACAATCGACGGTCCAAATATAACACCATTTCCGGTGTAAAACATTGATTTTCATTCGACAGTATTATAGCAATATCAAAATACGAATGCTCCTGCTTTCTCTCGCACGCACGGACACTCACTCTTAAGAGCGCAGATGTTTAGGACAGACGGCACAGTATTTCCGCTTCACCAGTCATTTAGTGCTATTTTTTAACCAAACTCTAACTTTTCAAGTTGTGATTTTAACTAAAAATACTTAATAAATATTGATTCTACTTAAAATTACAAGAAAAATGATACTAAACTACCCAAGATTTACTTAGTAGCTATTAGTCACTTTCACGTATTAAGTACAGTGTTTTCCTTTAGCGTTTTTACAGTGTTTTTATTTCAAGTTATCCCCTCATGAACAGTGACAATAAATTGTACATTGTTTGGTATCAATTTTCTGGTAAAGATGTGCAGATATAATTTATGCCAAACTCTCTGAGGTGTGTTATCAAATTTAAAAAATTAGAGTTTGATCAAGGAAGCAGCACTAGGTGACTAATAAACAGAGCGCTGGAAGGAATGCAGCCCGTCCTAACCCTCTGCCTTTGTGTGAGTGAGACTACCTGGGGTTCAGGGGCACTTGCATTATGCTATTACTATAAGCACTTCATAAATAATATAACTAATAATTTAGTAATTTCATCAAATGTGCCACAAACTTGTAATTTTAGCAAAACATCCATATTTTTACTGATACTTTTTACGAATAAAATACTTTGAACAGATTCAAATTTCCTGCTCTTGAAGTGGTTGGAATATAGTTAAAGAAAATGAACCAAATACTTCTTATGGGGTTCCTGACTGAGCACAATAAACTGAAACAATCTTGCTTTAACAAATAAAATTGATTTCAAACCGAGGAAATATTATACATTTTTTAAATAAAAATAGTTTAAAACATTTAAATTCTCTACATTAAATATTTTTTACTTCATTTTTCTCTTTGCAAAACGTACATAAATCCCAGGCATCATTAAAAAAATTAGTCAGTCTGACCCACTGAAATGAATACTTGTTTTGAAGAAAATAGTTATTAGATATTGAATAGAACTTATTTAATGTAGTTATTAATAAAATAATATAGTTAATAGAAAACTTTGTTAGGTGTACAATATTTACTGAATGAAAATGTTTTAACGAATTTAATTGAAATAGGTCCTAAGCCCGCAATGGTACGTTAATGTGTTCATAAACCATTAACAATATCTTTGAATACGGGATTTTGACTATTACTTTGCACAAGGACACGGAAAGTTGATAAAAATTTTGTTTATAAAGTCCTATGATTTTCTCAGTGAAAAACTTGCATACCGTCATAACTAGGACTCATAACATTTTTGCAAGGGGAACTATATGTTAATGTGTATCGTGATCTGAAAATTTGGTCTTAGCTTTTACAATGTTTGAGATATGAGAGATACAAATCTTAAAATCCTACTTTCGGAAAATCGTTAAACACTAAAAACTACATGTGCTTGAAACTGCACAACCCAGCTTTTTTCAGATGCCTGATTGCCTAGTTTTTCTGCCTCTTGGAAAGTTTTGTTTTTAGTAAAGTGTTTCACATACTTTTTTTCAAACCTTTAGCCGCTTTCTTACTTCTTTGGCATTGTTATTCTACATTCGCTTTCTTACTTCGTTTTCATTGTTATTCTCCACCCGCTTTCTGATTTCTTTGGTTTTGTTATTCTCCAGTCGCTTTCTTACTTCGTTGGCATTGTTATTCTACATTCGGTTTCTGATTTCTTTGACTTTTGTCATTCTCCAGCCTCTTTCTTACTTCGTT
Organism: Prosapia bicincta; assembly: GCA_036971475.1. NCBI lineage: Eukaryota > Metazoa > Arthropoda > Insecta > Hemiptera > Cercopidae > Prosapia > Prosapia bicincta. Next base: position 133,139,670 of record JBAIZL010000002.1, on the reverse strand, counting down.
GGCATTTTATTCTCCAGTCGCTTTCTGATTTCTTTGTCTTTGTTATTCTCCAGTCGCTTTCTTACTTCGTTGGCATTGTTATTCTACATTCGCTTTCTGATTTCTTTGTCTTTGTTATTCTCCAGCCGCTTTCTTACTTCTTTGGCATTGTTACTCTACATTCGCTTTCTGATTTCTTTGGCTTTTTTATCCTCCAGTCGTTTTCTGGTTACTTTGCATTGTTATTCTCCAGCCGCTTTCTTACTTCGTTGGCATTGTTATTCTCCAGTCGCTTTCTTACTTCGTTGGCATTGTTATTCTACATTCGCTTTCTGATTTCTTTGGCTTTGTTATCCTCCAGTCGTTTTCTGGTTACTTTGCATTGTTATTCTCCAGCAGATTTCTTACTTCTTTCGCTTTGTTATTCTCTAGCCATTTCTCGTCCAAAGTGTTTTATAGTAGACGTGGGTCTGCTTATGTACGTAGTATTACACTGTCAGAAACCTTGGATTGCGACGTTCGCCTGGTATGTGTTTGCCGTTGGGCGAATCTTGTTTGAATTCCGTTGGAAGGACAAAGATGGAGAGACTCTGTGGACCGGGTCATTGGACCTTCGGATTCCATAAGTCATGGCGTTATAGTCGAATTAAAATTAGATATCTGAAAGTTGACAGAGTGGGAGAACGCCTGAACGCGGCATTGCGTCATCATGGCCTTGACGTCCCATTCACATCTCCGGCGTGCTGATTTGGGAACCACCAGACCTTCAGTGGCCTGAGCAATGCCTTTCCAATGTGATCCGAGGTCTATCCCCAAAAATTCACGAGTTCCCCACAGTTCCTTCTTAAAACAAAAAGCTTTATTTATTGTAATTATGAAAATCAATTGTTTAATCGTATAATATTTGTATGTAATATATTACATCCAGCCATTGTTTACAAACAAATAAAATCTCTTAAAAACAAAAACTTTGTGTTTATTCCTTATGTACATTTCGATTGCAAAGCGATCATCTTCAGAGGAAATTACTACAAACAAGCTCGCTATAGTTGCTTCCTAAACAAGAGGTTTATTTATTATAGTTATATCACTAATTGTTAATTCCTACAATATTTCTCTGTAATATATTGTAACCTGGCCTTGGTTATACCACAAAAATTTCCATATATTCGTTCGTCTACATTTCGATTCTTGTAGTAATTTCCTCTGAAGACGATTGCTTTGCAATAGAAATGTACATCAAGAATAAATAAAAAGTTTTTGTAGTTAGAGGTTTTATTTACTTATTAACAAGGTCGGATTACAATATATTACAGACAAATATTGTAGGATTAAACTATTAGTATTATAACTATAATAAATAAACGTTTTGTTTAGGAAGGAACTATAGCGAGCTTGTTTGTAGTAATTTCCTCTGAAGATGATTGCTTTGAAATCGAAATGTTTTGCTGGGAACAATGTCAGTTTACGTTGTTCTTACATTTCAAAATACTGCCTCTTCTCTTATTTTGGCAAGTATTTTATTTGCCATATAAAATATATATGTGCCATATTTTATATGTGGCCATATTAAAATACACTGTTGTAAAATGAATCTATCCGCCTAGAATCACAAATACAGACAAAATGAAATACATTACAAAATGTAATTTATAAATAAATAATTTGTATTTATTAACCTGTAATATATCCACATTGCAATAAGGCTCACGTAGAAAAATTATTAGAATTTTGAACAAGTTTTCAAAAGCCTTTTGTATAATATTTAGGGTTAAAAATGCAATAAAGTTTTACTTTCCCGGAAAGTTGATGACGCAACTTGCTCGACGCAATCCCACCCCCACTGTCTTGGCGCTCCTGTACGGCAGTAATAGAAACTGACAGGTCGTTATTGAAATTTTAAGCTTGTTGTGATAAAGAGGCCAAACAAAATATAAGTTGTCAGTATAGTGTCAAATGAAAATACATTAGAATGTTAGCTATCCAAACCGTTTCCATCAGGATTGCCGGAAGTCAGACTGAAAAAGCATATTAACAAAATGCTCATTTCAGATTATTTTAATGGCGGATGATTTTTAAAAATAAAAACACTTTAGAAAAATTTTTTCAATTAAGTAAAGGTCATTACAAATAAATACGTACACAAAACTCATAAATTAATCATTTATTAACTCAGACGCGTTTTAGTGAGAAGGTCATCATCAGCGAGTGTTTAATTGAATAATTTGTGAGCTTTATGTACGTGTTTTATTTGTATTAACATAACCTCACAAGCTAAGCTCAATAAATAGTTGTATAAGTAAAGGTCATTTGATGTAGAACCATTTACTTATGGACTCATTTAAAATTATCTATTTGCTGTACAAAACGTAATATTGCCTATAAATATATAAATAACTGCACACAAGTTACAAAACAAAATACTTTGTACCATACGCGTTCAAGGCTTTGCAGTTGTAAATTTGTAGTAGTGTCACTGATGATGAGGACATAAGTTATTGAAACGCGTATAACGATAAGTATTGATTTGTGAGTTCGTGTGCAGTTAATGTTGTAACTCATTAGCCAGCTCAATTGTAATAGAGCCTATTGGTTTTTGAAATTTTTTTTTAGAAAATGAGCATACAAACTCCATTGACACGGGGTCTCCAACCTACGGCCGCGGGCCACATCCGGCCAAAAAACAGAATTTTCCGGCCCGTGGAAGGTATCATATTGAAAAAAAAATTTATTTGGTAATATATTTCCTAAAAGTAAAAGTCAGAATAGTTAACTCAAAATCACACCAAAAAATAGTTTTTAATAAACAAACACACTAGTTCACAACAGACTAGTTTCGGCGAGTATGTCACCATCCTCAGTGCTTGGCTACTACTGCCGTACTACTACTTCGAGTCGTAACTAAATAATTTCCTTTTAAGCATTTTTACCATTAAATATGAGTACAGTACTCGTCTCTCACTTGCCACTTCTTTTCTCTATACGTGTAAAACTAGCTGTAAGCAAGTAAAAAACTAAGCAAGAATATTTCAAAAACCACCACTGACCTCTTGATTTGAAAAAACGTGAGTTTTTGAATGAGCTTTGAATAGCTTTGAATGAGTTTTTCTCAGCGGGAAATTTTATCTTGTGATTTTTATCTTATCGCATGAATTTGAAATTAAAAATTCTTGAGACAAAACGTTCTCTATTATACTTGGCGATCATTGTATTTTTCCAGTCATCTGGGACCTTGACGGTGATTGATTAGTATAATCGAGAATGATTTCTCAAAATTTACTGAAATTTGAGGCTCCTGCAAGTAGATATGAACAGAGCATTTGGTAATTATTAACATCAGCGATTACCGCTCCGATCTGCGAAATTTTTTTTTTAATCTATTTGACCTTGCTGAATACGAATCTTAAGCTTTTTTTAACTGCAGACCAATTAAAAAAATAATAACTTAACCTGGGTTTTCTTAGGTTAATATGTGTTTGCTGTTAAAAATAACTTCAGATTCGTGTTCAGCAAGGTCAAATCTATCAGGAAAATAATTATTTCGCCGTTCGGAGCGTTAGTAAGCACCAAAGTCAGGTCAGGTCAGGTTAGGTTAGGCTATTTTTTTTAGGTAAATATGTGTTTGCAGTAAAAAATAAACTTCAGATTTGTGTCCAGCAAGGACGATCAGGGAAACAAATTTCGCCGATCGGAGCGGTAGTCGCTGATCATAATAATTACCGAGCATTTATCCATATTAATAAATATTGATTCATCGAATAATCGGCAACTTTTTTATATAATATAATAAATTATCAAGGTTCGACAAGTTGGAAAAGTCCAGGTCGGAAATTGGATATTTCGTGTTGGATTTCAAACTGCAGAAAACCGACAGAATATGAGCTCTGAATTTATTGTTACGGCAGAGCGACACAGAAAACTGGTTTTGGCACGGTTCGCTGACTTGGGGGCCGGAGATAACAAATCTAGCTAGTAAAACCTCCCAGTATGTTCATTGTTCCCTTCTAGTGTTGTAAAAAAAATAATTTTTGTTCTATGGATTTCGTTCCACAGTATTTGCTGACGTCTTTAACTAAATATAGCGCTTGAAAACCATTTAACATTATCTCTGACCAATTAATGGTGTTATGTAATCGTGTATATCGTAGGCAGTACATTGATATCACGATTCCAGAGTAAAACCTAGTAGAAACATAGGCAATTTTGTTCCGACGAGGGTTGTATGTGGTCTTTACAGCAAAAAGCCTGTACATTTTAAACAGTTATTTCCTGATTGCGCAAGGCTCAATCCTTAGTATTTCATAATCAATTCCACATAAACGCAGGCACTGTTGCTTAAGCTGTAACAAAGGTTTTCGCCTTGTAGTTAAGCCTAAATGGAACATACGTTCAGTAGACAAAAATTAAAGAAGGTAACCTATTAAATCTGTATATTTTTCAACCCGGATACAAAATGAAGTTATAAATCTCAAGCGCGAACATATTCGTAAAACTGTACTACAGTAAAACTCCAACAGTCCGAACCAATTAGGGCCTGGTCTAATTCGGATAAACGAAAAATAATTGGATTTTCTCGAAAAAGATCAATTTTAATTAAATGCTGTATGTGTACTGCAAATAGAAACAAAACTGGTCTTTCCTATAGCCACAAAGTGTCGATTTGTATCCATTGTTACTGAACGTGACTAATCGATATTAATTGAGGCAGTAAAAGTATTTATGGCCGGTTATAAAATTGAAGTTTAGTACATTATTACACTACTTTATACAACATTACTATATACCTATATTAAAATGTACCTACAAAGTATCCAGTTAGGATGAATGTGGTTGTTATTTTAGACATTACTATATACTTATATTAAAATTTACATATGAAGTATCTATCTATAGATTTGGTTGTAATTTTATACAACATTACGTATATGCGGGGACGTATTGGAAAAGACCCAAAACTATTTTTTATTGGTTTTATATTTTATTTAAGCTTACGAGCTTAGAATCGGATGCGAAATCTCTAATAAGAACGTTGCTACTAAAACCACTCTAGAACGGTTTAATCTCTGAAATCGTTGACTGTCCAACGCTGTAGCCTATATCTCATGACAGAAAAACGAGATTCGGATAAACAGCTATTCGGTTAGTCGGGTTTCGGAGTTCTACTGTAATTGATTCCTGCAACAAAGTTACACAGTTTAGTACTATGTTTGATAGATTTGTAGAAGAGAAATAAAATGCAGTCAAATTTGAAATGGTTTTAATTTTCATTACAGTTGAAGATAAACAAGTGTATATATATATAAACAAAAAAAAAGTTAATTCATACTTAGGTCAAAAAAAATATGTATTTATAAATCAACAACAAAAAACTAAAGCCAATTCCTACTTAGGTAAAAAAAATAATTTACTTAATTTATTTAAAAAATTACAGTATATATAAATATCTATCTACATATGACAAAATCACACAATATTAGGTCGTAAAATAATAGTGAAATCATTAATCAAATTTAATTATTGAATTAATATTTTTTTTAAACTTTTAACACCAAGTGTCATTCACTACAAGTTTAATACAATGTATTTGAACTTGAGTGGATGAGTAAAAAGTATTTTATTAAAGATTGAAAAATTGAACAAGATATATACGAGTAGTAGGAATTGAAGAAAGCTGAGAGTATAGCTGCATTCATTGTGGATAAATTTGGGGAAAATATCTTAAATTCTTAACATTGTCAAGGTCAGCCTGACGATAATCAAAGAACAATGGTTACGATTCACATTGGTGTTCAAAAATAGTATTTGATATAAAGAAAGCTGTATTTGTGTCCTGTGGTCATCATTCGCTCAATCCGGTTAGCGATCACGCTGCACATGTTACTTTGAATGCGTTTACATTATTCGAAAACCATATTAATTTTTTTTTCAAGTCAACTCAGATTTAGAAAGTTTTCAAGGCACACTTACTATTAATGTTGAAAGGGCACTCAAGAAAAATAGAAAAGATAGAGTTCAAAGACAGTTTCTGCCTTTTTCAAGTGTAGTCGGGACCATTTAACCGTGCACTTGGCCTTGAGAGATCGCAATAGGTGAGACGGGAGGTGAAGGGCTGCGTTGAGTCACTATGAACACTTCCTGCAAACATGATAAGGACTGTCAAAACATCGACTTGCACAGAAGGTCGATACTAGGTAAACTCGATGATAAATTGCCATGAAATAACAATCTTGAAATATGTGTAGGCATAACAGATGCATAAGCTGACGTATAAAACATTCTGAAAATGTAACATGTTTTCAGAAGTGGTAGTACACGAGAAAACGGGAGTGAGCAAGAGCTGGGCACAACTATACTAACAAGTTTAAAATAAACGGAGGTTTTCCAACGAGTGTTTTGGGGTTGTGTAACATTATTATATACACAACTCGGGATTATTGTTGGCCGCTAGTATTTTAAATATTATTTACACATGACGTTTTTCAACACGCACGACTGTACATTCAAAAGTCAAATTCAATCCGTCTTATTACCAAGTATTACTGTTTATATTCCAATTTATATGATCTATTCTAATTTAATGGTAATTTATACGCCCATTTCTATAACTTATAGTAGGGACCTCGTAACCTTGGACTTGGCCTTGAGAGTTCGCATTAGGTTAGACGGGAGATAGAGGGTCAGTATAAATACTTCCCTACAAACATTATAAAAACTGTCAAAACACTGATTTGCATGAGACGGTCAAATATTCGATGATAAAGTAGCATTGGTATGAAATAACAATGATGATATCTGTAGACACATTGGATGCAGAAGCTGGTTGATGTATGCATCCTGAATATGTATTACGCTTTCAATAGTGGCAGTACATGAGAAATCTTCTGCGATCTGACAAAGTCAAGTGCGTGGTTACGTGGTCCGCACTACACCTCCATAGTTACGTCTTCAACCCCATCAGTTCCGTACAAAAGGAAGCAAAGTTTTTCATGTCAGCAATCGTGAAGTTTACGTTAGGAAATGTTTGCATAGGAATTGATAGCATTTTTTTATTAAGAGCGGGCATTGCTATGGTTTTTTCGGGACTTCTTTGTAACGAAGGCAACGGTGAGGTATAGTGTAAATGGGGCCAAAATGGATATCTTTATGTTTCTATTAAGATAAATAAAGAATATGCCTATACATTTGAGTACACGTGTCTGCCTTTCCTAACATTACAATATTGTTCTTTGTTGACGCGTTTTGCAATAATTCCATTCTCAAAACTTTAATAGTAAAAAAAAACTTTAAGGAGTATTATTAAAGTTTCGAGAAGGGAATTATTCCGAAACGCGTCAACAAAAAAAAAATATTGTAATGTTAGGGAAGGTAGAAAAATGTACTCAAATGTATACAAATATTCTTAACAGAAGTGAAGATGAGAATATTTAGAATTTATAAAGAATAGAAATAAATTGATTGTAACCAATATTTTATTAAATGTCTGTTAATAACTATTAATTTTTTATATACGTTAATGATAGATCACAGACAAGTTTGCTTTTTTAAACACTCAACGTTTCGAATTTCTTTCCGAAATTCCTTTTCAAGAGCTCAGTTTTAATTAAACAATTATACAACAACGTACGATCTGTAAAATACATAACATTATATAAAACATAATAAAAATTATCAAATTACAAAACTCTTGATAAATATTCTTTTACAAGTCAGATTTTTTTCTACCACAATAAAACAGACTCATCACAGATACATACACTAACACATCTACTATTAATAACAGAGTTAACATTTTAAATTTTTAAACCTCACAATCATTATAATATATACAACTAACTTATATATATATATATATATATATATATATATATATAAATAATAAATTAAATAATTTAAAAAAACAAGAATACTTTTAAGGAATATATTTATTCAAAGCTTTTCGCCGATAAAATAGTACAGCATCTTCAGGAAAATAATTATCTATTAAAATATTTTTACAAAATTAAATCATATGTGCTACAAACGACCATATGTTACAAGTATTGCACTTTATGTAATTTTTTCTATAACATCAATGACCTTATAAATAGTTTGGTGCCTTGATCTCACTTGAATTTGTTAATCAATTAATTTGTCTTTAACTTTATGCTTATAAATTTCCAATGTTTCAAATATATTCATTTTTAAGCCTTTATTTAATTCTTTTATTAATTTCATATTTTCTATTTCCAGAAACTCGTGTCCATTATTAATACAATGCGTAGCTAAATTTGATTTGTATATGTTTGTACATACAACCAAAAAATGGCAGCGCTTTATAATTTACTACATAGAATGCACAAAATACCAATGAACTTAAATGATCAAATAAAAGAGAAAAATATAATATATCAAATTGGTTTAGAAAATGGATGTAAAAGGAAAACTGTAGATAAATTAAATAATAACATAATAAGAACATAACAGAAACTCGAAAATAACTTTGTACCTAATAAGAGAGAAAATATTTGGACAACTTTTACATTCACTGGTAACGAAATAAATAAAATTACAGATTATTTAAAGAAACAAATTTACAAATTACATATAAAACTGATAATAGAATTAAAAATTTAATAAACAATAACAAAAATCAAAATAATATGCACGAAAGAAATGGAGTATATAATATATAATGTCAAACATCTAATAAATTATATGTAGGACAAACAAAAAAGAAATTAAAAGAAAGATACGAAGTACATTTAAACGCGTATCAAACCAAACATATACAAATCAAATTTAGCTACGCATTGTATTAATAATGGACACGAGTTTCCGGAAATAGAAAATATGAAATTAATAAAAGAATTAAATAGAGGATTGAAGATGAATATATGTGAAACATTGGAAATTTATAAGCATAAAGTTAAAGACAAATTAATTGATGAACAAATTCAAGTGAGATCAAGGCACCAAACTATTTATAAGGTCATTGATGTTATAGAAAAAATTACATAAAGTGCAATACTTATAAACATATGGTCGTTTGTAGCACATATGATTTAATTTTGTAAAAATATTTTATTAGATAATTATTTTCCTGAAGACGCTGGTACTATTTTATCGGCGAAAAGCTTTGAATAAATATATTCATTAAAAGTATTCTTGTTTTTGAAATATTTTAAATTTATTAACTATATTACAAGAAAACATATCACCATATTTAATATATAAATAAATAAATAAATATATATATATATATATATATATATATATATATATATATATATATATATATATATATATATATTAAAACTGAGCTCTTGAAAAGAACTTCGGAAAGAAATTCGAAACGTTGAGTGTTTAAAAAAGTAAAATTGTCTGTGATCCGTCATTAGCCTACATAAAAAATTGATTGTAGTCCAAACTTTGTTCCACTAGAGTGTATGTTATCAGTATCTAAACAAAGCCATGGGACTGATAATGAAAATAATTACACAATGTACTTATATTTAGATAATGTTCATTCCTATTTCTTTATTGATTTAATTTATGTATAATCAATAAATTTTAATTTTTACACAAATTAGTAGTGCTGTAAAAACTTTTGTTCAGTAAGTAGACTGTACATAATTTTCACGGTACAGTCAAATAAAGAAGTTTTGATATAACAAATGATATAATAACCGCCTAGCGGGAAGTTAGAGAAACACTCTGCGAGACTAACCTGAGATAACAATAGAAATCCACTTTCCTGAAATTTGGACATTCTAATCCTAACGACTTCAAATGCGCAGAAGAAAAGCGTTTAGTCTGAATGGTCAGTCAGCATGGCCTAAGCTACTACTCGTATTGCATGCCTTGACTCACAGTTCAGGAACAAAAACATTAACCTTTGTTCGTATAACGATAGTAAATTTCTCCTTTTGAAAATTATCCTCTAACTAAAAATTCACTGTTTGTTATTTAAACTGATGTGGTGTAAGTGTATTTTCACAGAAGATAATTATATTCTACTCGCTATGTTAATATTTAGAAACTTTAAAAGTTGTTAGTACAAGCTGTAGTTGCAAACGATACATAACTTTTAAAGTTGCTTGTAATCATCTTGAATACACTGAATAAATCACAAGTATTTATTGAGTAACTGGGTGAAAACTATTAACTGGCTTCGTCAATGAAACGATTGCTTCGAAACGCGTTGTTAAAAGTTTTCATTCAGTTGCTCAATAATTACTTAAAATTTTTAGGTTTGTAAAACTATTCCCATTAAGTGCATTTTTAAAATAAATTTGGATTAATGTTTTCAGAGTGGTTAGTAAGTAACAATTCGGCGAAATTATTTCGTGATTTCCTCACATAATAAGGAAAAATTAAGTTAGGCTTTAGAGAAGTATACAACGAAGAGGGGTTATGTGTTATCCTCCAGAAGGTTTTTATTTTGTAGGTAAAATATATTTTAAATTTACAAATTTTGTAACAAACTTCAAATTACAGTAGAGTCAATTATCCGAAATAAATGGGACCGGATGGTGTTCGGATAATTAAACATAAATACCCTATTAATGCGTGTATTACGCGCATATGTTTCCTTTAAATTCCTTTTACAAAATAAGAATGCGCGTTATACACAAATATGGTGTTTACTTTACTGGCTTTAATTTAAAAAAAAAAACATAATAATAATGTAAACTGTTGCAGAAGAAAATGGAAAATCGGGACGGATTGCGCAATTTTAATGTACCAGGAGGGGGAAAAGCGAAAAGCAAAATAACGTCTTACAGCTAGTGATCGGCGACCTTTTCATGACAAGAAAGCGATGGAATGTAGAAACTCACGTCAACTTTTTCTTTCTTTCTAATTCTAACTTTAGAGCGATTTGAACAAGAAGTTAGGGTATTTATTTATCGTGCCCACGTGTACGATTTTAGGGAACAATTTATACCGACCGACGCAGAACGTCATCAGGGATACGAAAAAAATTATAACTCTCGCTCACGCCTCAAAAATTAACAATTTTGGAAAATTGTAATTCCCCCCCATACGTGGTGGTAACAGTGCTAGTAAAAATTCACATTGCCCACCGAAAATACGATGCATATAAAATGTATCAAAAACATGCCTGAAGCTATATTGGTAATTATTGTTTGTTATTGCCACGGAAGGTTAATTTTAGGTACCTGTGAAGTATTCAGTCAGGATAGATTTGGTTATAATTTTATACGTTTAACCAAATATACACATGTAAGGCTAGAATAGAGATCACGTGACGTCACCTGGTAAAAAGTATTATTCCTTGGACGTAGACGTCTTATTAGGTAATGTAATGTTATATAAAATTACAACCGAATCTATCCTGACTACTTTACAAGTATATTTTAATATAGGTATATAGTAATTTATTAATTTACAACCAAATCTATCATAACTGGAGACTTTACAGGTGTATTTTAATAAAGGTATATAGTAATTTATAAAATAACAACCAAATCTATCTTGACTGGACATTTTATAGGTATATTTAAATATACGTATACGTAGTACGGCGCGCTGTTGAAACGCGGACGTTGTACTTCTGATTACTCCGCACGGAATTTTTTTACCAAACTTTAATCTGGTAAAATGTTATTTATTTCCCTGAGCGAGAGTTTTCGTTATTTTTTTCGTATCCCTGATGTCTTTCTACGTCGGCCGGTATAATATTTTGCGCTAAAATCGTAGACGTGGGCACGGTAAATAAATACATAAATTATTAATATTTGAAAAAGACCTATATTATTATCAGTTGTCATCCACTAGAGGTTAAAAAAATATATTTGAACTGGATTGGATGAATAAAAACGTATTTTATTAATGATTGAAAATTTGTACAACATATATAGGTACAAGGAGAGTGTGAGCTAATAGAAGGAATTGAAACTGTTGCTTCTCTAAAACTTTTACCAAAAAAATTTTTTTTACGATTATATTTATCGCGAGAGTACAAAACATTTGTCCGCGCTATCCCAGCGCATGCGCAGAACAGTTTGTCTTACGCCTTTTGCCCGACGGACGAAAATTAACGAGCCAGTACAAAACGCCTCGCCTCGCCTTGCCCGTGCCTTATCCAGTGTGCGGCCGCCTTAAGGAGGACTACAACAAATGCAATCTACGAATTTAAATGCGTGAATTTATTCATTTACCTATTTCTGCATTAATATTGCCCAACTTACACTTCAAGGTTGGTTACAGCAAGGTTATGTGTCTAATTTTACGTTAATTTCAGAATTTGACGCTACTAGTGTACGTGCTTTAGGTAATTATTTCCAGTAAATATATCGTAATAGATTGTAAATGTTTTGTTTCCAATTTGGCACGCATTTTGCTCAGCATTCTTGCTTTTATGATTATAACGAGGCTAGTCAAAACAGCTATATCGATTTTCATTTAATGGGTCTCCCACGCCTGCCATTGTTCTAATAGCGGCTGTGATTGCACATAAAAACTTTTATTGGTCTGCTTTCAGGTGTTTTGTTTTTCAATTTTCGGAATTGTATGTTTGAATCATGTAAACGTGTTCAACCTTTGAACCCAGATAAGAGTTTATCAGTTATCCCTTTATTGCTCAACCTGTTGATGATAAGATGTGTTTCACTTGCATCACACACAGCAAAGTACCACTAGATACAGTATTTACTAACATCCGTCGCCGAATATTGTGATTTTGTTTTTATAAAGGAAAAATAAACATAATTTCATTACATCTTCAACTTCAGCTATTAGTTCACACTTAAACCCTTTAGCATACATTAATATGTAAAACACCTGCCGATAGTAGCACTTACTTTTTATTTAAACGAGGACGGCCGTTTCGGAAGATGTGCCCAATTGCAACACAATGAATTGAGTCAACCCTGACAATGACATAGTAATCCCTTCATTTAAACAAAAAGAAACAACACTATAGCTAAATGTTTGCATAGTAATTTATCTTACAACAAATAATGAAATACCTTTTATTTTAGTGAAATATTGGCGTACTTGTAGTCAGTATCTATGAAACATATTTTTTTTACCTCTATTTAGATTTAATGTACAGTAAAGCAAAAGCTTCCTACTTAATTGTTAAAATTGTTCACAAAGTTCTTTGAACAAATAAATGGTCCCTAATAATTCCAGTTTTAAGCAAAAGTTAGTTTCGTTTACTCCTAATATTTTTTTTCTTATATTAATGCAGCAAATACTACTCGACTTGTCACAGGGAATTATAATGATATTTGTACTAACCTGTATAAATACATATCCAAATGTATCAGTGCTGTAGGAATTCTCAACTCGACTTGTCACAGGGAATTATAATAATATTTGTACTAACCTGTATAAATACATATCCAAATGTATCAGTGCTGTAGGAATTCTCAACTCGTCACAGGGAATTATAATAATATTTGTACTAACCTGTATAAATAGATATACAAATGTATCAGTGCTGTAGGAATTCTCAACTCGACTTATCACAGGGAATTATAATAATATTTGTAATAACCTGTATAAATAGATATCCAAATGTACCAGTGCTGTAGGAATTCTCAACTCGATTTGTCACAGGGAATTATAATAATATTTGTAATAACCTGTATAAATACATATCCAAATGTACCAGTGCTGTAGGAATTCTCAACTCGACTTGTCACAGGGAATTATAATAATATTTGTAATAACCTGTATAAATACATATTCAAATGTACCAGTGCTGTAGGAATTCTCAACTCGACTTGTCACAGGGAATTATAATAATATTTGTAATAACCTGTATAAATACATATCCAACTCTATCAGTGCTGTAGGAGTGATCTCTGCTTTATATATTCCTCATTAAGTCTTGGAATGAAAATTTTATCTGACCTACGTTAACGTACGCTATGTATCTTGACTTATATAACGTTAATCAAATCTATTTATGAAGAAAAGTCTACTGACCAACCAAGACTTGACTCCACCATCTGATAACATGGGAAATTTTTGTCTTTACTTAATCCCAGGTGTCTACCTATTATGCCAAGTATGCTTTACACCTTAAAAGATAAATTACTAGATTATTAATAAAAAATATTGTAATAGAATGTGTTCTTACAGTTAAATCAGAAGAGGTTTAGTGAGGATTTAGCCTTCTTCATACTAAGTATATGAAAGATATAATTATTTGAAATGGATTAGTTTTTATTACAGTTGGCCTCACTCTATACTTGGTAAAATAATCAGCAAAGAGCAAAAGTAAACAAATTGTTATTACCAACCACCTGTTATTTGATTACTCCACATAATGTCCATGAGTTACCCTGATACCTGCTGTTGTGGGGGATGATAAACCTCAATAGGACTAACAGAAGAATTAGGTCAGGGGCGCACACATGGATGGGGGCAAGGAGGGGCATTGGCCCCAACATTCTGGACAGGAGTATTATTTTTTACAATCAAAAGTTTAAAATGAACTCATTAAAATACCAAAAAATAACAATATTGCTGGAAAGAAAGATACTCAGCAGTATCAGTTGTTATTTTTAGCTTATGCGAGTTATTTTCTAAATATGTCTAACTTTATTTTATTCTTACAAGTCATGATGTTCAAAATGGAATTTCAGGAATTGTTTCAGACGAAGTTTGTTAGTCAGAGTTACTTTTCCCATAGGAACAAAACCAGGCTTATTTTTTTACTTACGAATTTGAAACAATTAAAAAAATTGGCAAAGTTATCCGATGTGGGTTATTTGGCTGAAAGCCTCCGATTTGCGTTATTTGAGGAACATATCGTTGAGCACCATACACTAACTTACCAATAGAAAAAGTGATTTAAAACACGTACGTTATAATGTAAGTTTTTTGATGGGAGCTCAATGTCGACCAGCTTTTAAATGTTTTCTATTTTTGGAGGTAGCACCCTCGAACCCATTTGATACCCCCAGGGCAATCTTGTGCCCCCCCCCAAGAACAAAACCTGTAACTCCGCCCTAGGGCATACAAAGTGGTTTTGGGAGTTACCCGCTTCAGAGGCGTTATTAAGTTTCATTTTATTCTTTCATGGGCTGAAAACTATTCTAAACTGGCCATTTTAGTAACAAATTTTTTATACATTTCATCCTCTCATAAGGAAATTCAAGACATTTTTCCCTATAAAACATGTTGTTAATAAACTGGGAAGTATAAATACGCATCTATATAATTTATAGAAGACAACAATGCTCCTCGCCTAGTTCGGCGATGGCCTCATGTTCGTGAAACTTCAGAGCGTACTGTGTCATATCTCCATGAGAAAATCTCCGTAACAGATGATGAAGTTGTTAATGAAGTTTAAAGAAGTCTCATAGAGTATTATTTCTTTATAGAAGTTTAATTTGTGGAAATACAGATTTAGAGTTGTGCTTTGAAGACCTTATTTTATCTTGAAGTCTTTAATAAGTACTACTGTGTTAAAGCAATGTCATCGAGCACTCTTTGAACTTTGTACGTGCTTAAATTAAAAAACAAATTTAATTGACTATTTTGGTAAAATTTGCCTCTCATTTGAGTGGTAAAAAGGACAGGTTTAAAAATGTGCTCAAGTATAAATTAGTCCCGAGCCTCTCTGAAGTGTCAATAACCCCTCACCCAGCTACCCCTACCTCCTCCCCCAGATGTAATTTCTAACTGCTCCACTGACACAGGGAAATGCAAAAGGATAGAGCTTGCTAGTAATCACAGCAGCTTGTCAGACATTTCCTATGGATATTTGTCGTTATGAAGCTAACAGGCTGTTTGAGTATTATGGCTTGTAAAGGTCGAGAAAAATCTAGAGAATTTGAACGCCTTGAATTATTTTTATTTCAAAAATGTATAATATTTCCTCGATTAATTAATTTTATTTATTAAAAATATAAAACGATTTATTAAAAAAAGTCAGGTCGTTTCAGTTTATTGTGCTCAGTCAGGAACCCCATAAGAAATATTTTGTTCATTTTATTTAACTATATTCCAACCACTTCAAGAGCAGGAAATTTGAATCTGTTCGAAGTATTTTATTCATAAAAAGTATCAGTAAAAATATATATCGATGTTTTGCTAAAATTACAAGTTTGTGGCACATTTGAAGAAATTACTGAATTATTAGTTATATTATTTGAGAAATGCTTATAGTAATAGCATAATGCAAGTGCCCCTGAACCCCAGGTAGTCTCACTCACACAAAGGCAGAGGGTTAGGACGGGCTGCATTCCTTCCAGCGCTCTGTTTATTAGTCACCTAGTGCTGCTTCCTTGATCAAACTCTAATTTTTTAAATTTGATAACACACCTCAGAGAGTTTGGCATAAATTATATCTGCACATCTTTACCAGAAAATTGATACCAAACAATGTACAATTTATTGTCACTGCTCATGAGGAGATAACGTGAAATAAAAACACTGTAAAAACGCTAAAGGAAAACACTGTACTTAATACGTGAAAGTGACTAATAGCTACTAAGTAAATCTTGGGTAGTTTAGTACCATTTTTCTTGTAATTTTAAGTAGAATCAATATTTATTCAGTATTTTTAGTAAAAATTACAACTTAAAAAGTAAGAGTTTGGTTAGAAGATGACCAATGGAGCGGAAATACAACAGGTTTTGGGTCTGTCGTTATTCTCTGCGCTCGTAAGGGTGTGCGTGCGTGCGTGCGAGAGAAATTTGAATCTGTTCGAAGTATTTTATTCATAAAAAGTATCAGTAAAAATATATCGATGTTTTGCTAAAATTACAAGTTTGTGGCACATTTGAAGAAATTACTGAATTATTAGTTATATTATTTGAGAAATGCTTATAGTAATAGCATAATGCAAGTGCCCCAGAACCCCAGGTAGTCTCACTCACACAAAGGCAGAGGGTTAGGACGGGCTGCATTCCTTCCGGCGCTCTGTTTATTAGTCACCTAGTGCTGCTTCCTTGATCAAACTCTAATTTTTTTAATTTGGTAACACACCTCAGAGAGTTTAGCATAAATTAATTCTGCACATTATTATGAGAAAATTGATACCAAACAATGTACAATTTATTGTCACTGCTCATGAGGGGATAACTTGAAATAAAAACACTGTAAAAACGCTAAAGGAAAACACTGTACTTAATACGTGAAAGTGACTAACAACTACTAAAGTAAATCTTGGGTCGTTTAGTATCATTTTTCTTGTAATTTTAAGTAGAATCAATATTTATTCAGTATTTTTAGTAAAAATTACAACTTAAAAAGTAAGAGTTTGGTTAGAAGATGACCAATGGAGCGGAAATACAACAGGTTTTGGGTCTGTCGTTATTCTCTGCGCTCGTAAGGGTGTGCGTGCGTGCGAGAGAAACTGACCTGGCGTCCAGGGGCATTCGTATTTTTATGTTGCTATAGTAACTCAAATTAAGATGTAATAGAGCAATATTCCACTTTTTTTTTGTAAATAACTAGAAATATGTTTGAAAAATGTGTATACAGTTTGGAGAAGTATGCTGTAAGGTATTTTTTCTCTGTAAAATTATTTTCGTGTTTTAAGGTATTCCAGTTTCTTCAGCCACAGACAAAGAAATATTGTCTGAAATGTTACAAACAGTGGAATACTACGTGCTATGAAGACATGTTACTCAGACTATAAAATAGCTTGTATAAAACAGCATTATTGGGCCCTGTCTAAGAAATATAATGGAATATTTACAAACACTTTATATTGGGGGCTACTTCAAATGACCAAAATTCAACTAGCCACGATTTACGCAACCTTCAACTAATCAAAGTAGAGTAAGGGCCCTCATCGTTGGTTTAAAAGGAGGAACATGACAAATACGACAACATATCCCAATTTTTAAGTTATAAATAAAAACACTAGGCCATGAATTATTAGAATTAGTCTAAATTGATTAAGACGTTTGAATAAACCACTTTCCGTAAAAGGTTCCATATCGTTCCTAGTCATCGCATATACAAATATTATCTACTTTTTTTGTATTTGAATTTTATTTTGTTTGGTCAATAATAATTTTTTGATCCCATCTTCACGTGAGCTACTAGTTTTCACTAAACAATTATATATGAGTTAGGGTCTGAGTTCACAATGGGACACATCTCCCGAAACGGCCGTTCTCAATAAATATAAATAAGTGCTACTATAGGCCAGTTTATAAATATATATAATTGTTTAGTAATAATATTTTTTCAAAAACAGGTTTAATAAGAGAATATGGTATCTATTTCCCGTGCCCACGTGTACGATTTTAGCGAAAATAAAATTATATCTGGTGACGCAAAAAGTCACCATTGATATACGAAAATAATTAAGAAAGCTATCGCTTAGTGAAGTAAATAACATTTATCAAATGAAAGTAGGGTAAAAAAATTCAGTACGGAGTAGTAGAAAGTACTACGTCAGCGTATGTTTAAATATAGCTTTAAAGTCTCCAGTTATGATAGATTTGGTTCTAATTTTATACAACATTACCTAATTAGACGTCTACGTCCAAGGAATAATACTTTCTGCCAGGTGACATCACGTGATCTCTATTCTAGCCTTACATGTGTACATTTGGTTAAACAAATAAAATTACAACCAAATCTATCCTGACTGAATACTTCACAGGTACCTAAAATTAACCTTCCGTGGCAATAACAAACAATAATTATCAATATAGCTTCAGACATGTTTTTGATACATTTTATATGTATTTTATTTTCGGTGGGCAATGTGAATTTTTACCAACACTGTTACCATCACGTATGGGGGGAATTACAATTTTCCAAAATTGTTAACTTTTGGGGCGTGAGCGAGAGTTATAATTTTTTTCATATCCCTGATGACGTTCTGCGTCGGCCGGGTATTTTTAAATGTATGGCTTGTTTACATATACGACCTGCGTTTACAAAAACCACATAAAAACACTTTTAATGTGAATTGGAAATAAATTCTGGCAAGATTTCATTGTAATCGTTTATTAGCTTTTCCATTGAAAAGAAGTTGATGTAGTCTTTTTACAAATTAACATTTTTTTTTTAATAAACGAAAATTTTGATCACATGTTAAAGGGCAGTAAACAGAATTTATAAGTGCGCCATTGTTTAAAATAGAATAGTTAGGAATAATATTTAAATAAAGAGCATTTGTTATTCGAAATAAGAGTCTACGTTTTATTAGCTTATCCACTCCATAAAACGTTCTACTCGCTCTCTCTAACACCTGACTGACTAAGACTGAAATGAAGAAATAGATGCGCCTTACGTGTGATTGAGCATGCGAAGCTGTTTTACTCGGCTGCGCATGCGTGTCCACTCAACCTGCATGTGTATTTAAAGTAACAGCTGATATTTTTTAGAGGGGAAGTCATATTGTCGGCCATCTTGGTTCTACTGAATGGAAAGCAATGTTACGGTTTAATACTGACTGGCATCTTGGCACATTCTCATTGGCGGGGATAAATTTGTAGGAGGGAGGGGAACAAGAGGCGACTGAGTCATCGCCAGTTGAACAAGATACAATGTTTCTTATCATAATTTTTTCATTTTATTGAGGAAGGTATATTGCATCAGATCAATTTTTTAAAATGAAGTTTTCGGTGTTTAAATGTCTGTATTATCGCGTATGAAGAATATAAAATTAAATGTAAATAAAGGAAGTATTTGAAGTGAGGTTACAACACTCCGTGATCTGGGATTATGGTTCAAGTGTGCGGGGTCGCGACCTGAAGTAAACCTACTCACGGGTAGGTTTCTAACCCCATACATTACCGTGTAAAACGAAGTATGAGGCAGAGGCAACGTTTATAGGAATAAGTGAAAATTATGGGATCACATGGACCTGGTCATTTACCTGTCGTAGACTGGCACAAATAATATCAAAATTCACACAAAAAATGTTACGTAATAAGACAGTTTCACAACTGAAGCTAGGCAAACACAAAACAATGTTTATTTTGTGGTAGTCACCATTTCCTAAATAATTGCACTCAATAACTTCCAAAACTACCGTTCTTATGCTGCAACAATGTTTCACATGAAAGTACCTATAAATTTTAAAAACTATAATTAGGCTAATTAATAGCTCATTCAGATTCTTTGTAGACATCTCTATACATTTTATTCAATTGTAGACAGTTTGACTACAAATTTAATGTGCGTATTAATTTGCTTTAAGTTTAATTTTTTACAGTAAGGCCAAATTTAAAGATTACTACAAAAGTAGTTGGGGTTTGTTAAACTGTCTGAAAAATGTTACTTTTGTAACGGAATTATTCAATCCTTTCCTTGATATAAGGGGGTTTTATTTGGACCATTCTATAGAAGTGCAAGCTTCATATAATGAAAAATAAGATTGAAGTTATATTTTCCGGACAGTTTTATTGTTAGAAGAATATATTTATGTCTATACTTGAAGAACGTATCTCTATAGAGTTAAACTTATACGTTTTTAGAAGCATCACTGATGATTTTTACTAAGTAATCGAAATGCGTATGAAATTAAAGTTTTATAATTGTAAGTTTTTTATATTTACTTTGAATATAACCTTAACTCACAAGCCAGCTCGAATACTATTTATACTTGAACAACGTTTAAAATTAGTTGTTTGTTAGTTGTAAACATGAAATAAACATAAAGATATTCACTTTTATGAAAATAAATTCATGTATCTAAATGAAGATTATTTCGGTACATTTCAATATTTTACTACTTTTTTTGAAAGAAGAGATCTGGCGATTTTAACAGTTTTTCCAAGACCACGAGTTTTCTGTAGGCCTACATAATACACTTCGGGACATTTTTCGTATTTATTGCTATTCCTGATAGTCTCCGAATGCATGTACAATTTTGTTTTAGAAAGCTAAGTCGGTATAGTACATTTTAAAAACTCTGGATTTGTTTAGGCCTTTTTTTCATTAGATGTTTTTACTTGCAAAAATTTTCAGATTTTAATTTTTTTGTAAAAGTTTCACACCACCCTTTCTTCTACATATGTATCGTAGTGAAGAAATGCCGTTTTCGGGATTCGGACTAATTTTATTTTACGTTTAAATATGATGTCTCCGTGGATAGTTTACCTGATATAACGCGTCAGTTTCTACGTGCACGTGATATTATCCATACCGTAATAATTTGTAAACATAATTTTAGGGAAAAATCCCTTGGCTTTGTATTAAATTCTTTATAAAATATCACAAACATTCTGCTATCAATGTAAACAATTCGAAGTAAATTCTATACTGCAGGGGTGCAGACAATGTTTTTACCCGCAAAATTTTACCCAATCCCGTATATGGACATTTCACATTTCCCTGAAAATTATGGAATATATAAATACATGCTTACCAGCATACATACATTCTATATTATTACCAATGTTGTGATAATTTTGCAATAGGCCTATTCTTCTATACACACTACAAATTTGAAATTAAAGTAATTCGCTATTTTTAAAAATCAATAAACAACATATAGCATACCTAGATATTTGTTAAGGAAAATAAGCGATGGATCATGTTAACCTTATCTTAATTGTATTTATAAAATAACAAAATCACTTTTTAGAAACGAAGAAATAAGCAAGTAAGTGTGTTTTATTAACTTACCTGATAAATTATCTAGCTATTAAGAAACTGCAATCAGTAATCAGCCATTGTCTTTGTGAATTGAATATTGTCCATAACCTCTTTGTCTTGTATCACTGTGAGTCTTTAATCTTAGCACAAATATAAGAAAAAACAATCAAATATAACTCTTATTCTTACAAATGATTAGTTATTCAGAAACTTTAATCTCCCATGGTCTTTTTGAATAGTGTCAATAACTTTGATGTTTTGTACACTTTGAGTCTGCTTTTAGGAGAATATCTAGTGAAGTGATAATTCCCACCATGAAAATGTTTATTTAAAGAGTCTTTTAATAACACTTCAGCTTTTTGTTCTATGATATAAAGACTTCACGAAAGAGATTGTCAGATTTAATTGTTCTGTTATACATATTACTTCGAATAACAGCGCCAATATATTCACACACACACTCATTACAAATCTTCAAGCAATTTTCGAGCAGGTAAATTAGTTCTGTAAAGTCAGTGTATACATTGGGATTAGTAAAGCGACTTTCATAATAGAATTACCTTGATCAATAAGTGATGGTAACTTTTCATTTTCAGAAGTCATGTTTATCTTAATAATGTCTGTTATTTAGATGTTTTTCTTGAAACTTTTCCACTGAGTGAAAACACTTGCATCTAGACGGGAAATGAATTCTTTTTTATTTTTGCTCGCCCATTGACTTGGAGCGTTTAGGGAGACAGAAAGAATTTCCTCCAAAGCAGGTGTAAAATCTTGACTTTCATTCGAGAATCTATTTCTAGGGATGGGTCTGGACTTAAAATGAACTTGCTACCAAAGCATTGTCCCATGCGCTATTATTGGGTCAGTTATTCTTATTTTGAGTTGTTTAGTAACAACTGTGCAAAGGTTATGTAACCTTGTTCTGGGGGCTTTGAATCTTTTCATTTTCTGGCTGTTTTTAGGTGCAAGTGACTTTTTCTTAGGCTATCGTCCCCAATCAATAAAAATGTAGAGTCTTCATAAAAGTTATTTTTTAAACCCTCTAATCTCTGATAGAGTGGGGACAATTTTGCTTCTGATATTTGACCACTTTTGATATCCGTTTCTATTACACCCAAAGTTTTCAAAAATATATCATTAACATCACTAAATCTCTTATTTTATTACGATACGAAACATTCGCTATATATCGCCGAATATTGCCGGGAGGCGAGAGAAAACTACACATTTGGAGCTTTATAACTTCTTGAGTAAATGATAAGCTGGTTGAATATTGAATCAAAAGTTTATTTATCTAGTGCAACGTTTAGGCAACAAAGTTGTTGCCCTAATCAAGCCTGAAAACAATTTTACAATGGCTATAAATACGCATATAACATACAAGTACTAAGAACAAAAATTTTAAACAAAAAAAACTCAATAAAATTTTAGTAAAATACTTAATAAAATAACCTACCAACGTGGTGAGAATCATAAATCGTATCAATATTAAAAATGATTTTGATAAGTTATGTAATACCGGTATGTAAAAGCCACAATTATATAAATTAAAAACATCCAACAATTAAATATTCTTGTATTTTATAGTCCATTACGTTCGGTGAATCTTATTAATCACTTAAACAATAGTTTATGACTATCCGACTTTGAATTTAGTAAATTTGTTAAAACTTACTGAGACAGAACGTTTTCGATCGCTATGTGCCGATCTTCATCAGTGTCTTCTGTTTGGAGATGTCGGTACATAGCGATCGGAAACGTTCTGTCTCAGTAAGATTAACAAATTTACTAAATTCAAAGTTCGGATAGTCATAAACTATTGTTTAAGCGATTAATTATTTATTGTTAGTGTGTATGGGCGAACCTTTTGTTGTTTTATGTTGGTTTATTTTGTTATTCCTGGGTGTTTTTTATATGTATATATTGTTGTTCTCTCATTTTTGTTGTTTTAAATTATATTTTAGGTGAATTTATGACTCTCACCACATTGGTGGGTTATTAACCGACTTTAAAAAAGGAAGAGATTCTGTATTCGATCCCTACGTATTTTTTTAAAATGTTTGTTCCACGATAATTTTGGAAGTATGATCCGATCGAAGTGATTTTTCTTGCAAATAAAAGAAGAAACCCTCCGGGAGGCCCCACTATATAGTTACACCCAATTCACCCGATTTGGAGACAATAATACTTCATTTCAACACTTTAGCTGCCGGCCATAATATTGGAGTTTTCCCGGAGCATTGCCAAAATATTTTAAGCGTATTTTTAAATAATGTGTGATTTTTGTCCTCGTATCATATCTAAGTACGAAAATAAGTTTCTCATCATAATGTACAGGGTTATCATAAAAGAATGATGCGGTTTCGAACATGGTTCAAAGAAAAATCGAATTACAGTTAATGTCGTTTATCCATCTAATTTGTCGTTTCACACAGTTTTTTTACATAATTAATAAATGTCAATATTTGCGCCTTTATTCGTTCGACAAATGTCTTAACGATAATCAACTTCTCTCCAAACATTCATTAACATTTCTTCGGTTATGGTCATGGGCGCCCACGTATAATTTTATATGGGGGGGCCAAATCTGATACCTGGGGGAATGGGATTCCCTCCATGAGAAGGGGGTCCGGGGAAATTTTGAAAATGGTGAGTTTTAAGACACTTTAGAAAATTCGAAACTTCTAATTTTTACAGGCTTTTTTTGTATCGATTAATTTATTTTTACGATTATTTATGACGAAACTGCACTCGCGACAAGGCTCGCTGATCGGCAAAATGTTACACCATAATGCTCGCGGCTCATGTCTGGACGCGGCTACAGGCCTTCGTATTCGCCAGATTACCCTAGACTAATATTTGTCTGAAAATGCAAATTGCAAATTTCTCTTTTTCTGTCCCAATTGATCAATAACTTTATCCTGGAAACTCACTTTGATTTCACTCTGTTTCTGTGTAAACTGAGCAGACACAATCCAGAAAGACAGTCCTGACGTAGCCAAGTCTTTACACGGCGGATTGTATTAAAGGAACGTTCCACAGTGCAAGTTGTAGGAGGTATAGTTAGATAATAAATTATCATTTCCCTCATTGCTGGATGAAACGTGGTTTCTGTGAGAACATCTTGGAGTGTTGTTTTTTCCGAAAATTCTTTGGATTTCCATAAATCGAACCATAATCTGGCCTCTCCTTCCAAGTTATCAATGTTATAGAACTCTTGCAGTCTTTTAATATCTGTCATATAATCTTCCTTACAGTGAAGCTTTTTTATTGCAAGAGGGTGTAAAATTCCTCCTTTGAACGCTACCTCATTACTGTTTTCAAATCTGGTTGATAAAGACATAATTAATGAATCTATGTAAGGATTATAAATTGAGGCTCTGAAGTAATCCTCACATGTACCACACTCAACATTAAATCTTCTGGTCTGCCTGCCAGCCAATCTTGGAATTTTTATGACAATATCAAGTTCATTACAAGTACGCGTGACCTCTTCGAAAATGTTTGAGAATTCATTCGAATTTTCCTCTCTATGGCTTTTAAAAGTCCCCAGTAAATCTGTATTTATGTATTGATGTACTTTGTGAAGGTCCATATCGATTCTCTGTAGCTTATTAACTGCAGGCTCTAGATAAGAACAGTATCTGGAAATAATAATCAAGCAAATAATGAATTTTGCCGAAGATGTAGCAGTATCTAGCTGGTTGGCATGTGTTCTTGTTTCCTGACTGACATTTCGATCAGATGCAAGTCTGCCCAGGCAATATATAATCTCCCTGCTTCCTACTTGCACCCAATACAGCACTACAATGTCGAACGCAGATGACATGCAACAGAGAAGAAATGCAGCGTCAGTCGGAAGGGCCTAGGTTGTCCTTCCTGTCACGTTTTTCTTATCATTGGGATAGCTGGCTCGCTGTGTCAACGCCTAGGATATTAGTCCTGTCCTGTTTAACTGTTTTCCTTTAGTTGACGCAACCATTAACTGTTCCACATTGACATAATCACATAATATGGATATTCGATAGTTTCTGACTTTAAAACCTACTTCGTTCAGTCTAGGTGTTAATATAGCAGAATCGCATAAATATACTACTGTATTTATATTGTTAATACTGTGAAAATTTATTATAATTAAAATATAGTTCTTCCACATCAGCTGAAAATAAAAAAAGAAATATTTGTACGAAAGTCTTAATAATTTTAATTTGTATTTTTCTGGGAGCTAGGGGGGGCACGGCCCCCCTGCCCGTGTGTATGGGCGCCCATGGTTATGGTTGTCATTGCTTCATTAAGCATATTTTTTAATTGGTTCAGGTCGCGAATTTTTTATGAATAAACAATGCTTTTGATGTACCCCTACAAAAAAAAAATCACAAGGTGTCAGGTTTGGACTCCTTGGAGGCCTTGGCTATATTTTAATTCAGCCATTAATAAAACACACTTTGCTTTATCTTTATCGGAGAACACAGTAACTCGGCTAACTCACCGTAACAACAATACAAGAACTGATGTTGAGGTTAGAACAGCTTATAAACAAACTTTTGGATCTCAGAGATACCAATATAACATCTAGAAATTTCCCTACAATCTTCCTACGAATTACTGAAACCGCACTATTCTTTTATGATAACCCTGTTTATAAAAACACATGTCGGTCCAATTTTTCAATAGCATAAATTTTTCAATACCTAAATAAACCCGACATTGTTTTTGAGGTCATTATGTTTTCTTATTTGTGCTACGCTGTCCTAATATTTTTTGAGTTTTTGTGTAAACAATAAACAAAGCCACAATTCCGGTACGCACATAATAAGCTGACGCGAGAAACGTGTTTAGGCGCTCATCACGTAGACATGTTGGTCTAAATGTCATATATGATTGATATGTGAGCTTATAAATATTCTGTATATAGAACTAAAATGTAAACATATTTTCACTCTGATTAGTAATGCTTCAGATCCGATTAATGTTACACAAGATTCATAGCAAAAAAGAGTTTAAAAACTAAATAATTTACTATTTAAAGAACCTAAGTTTTTATTTACTTCCTAGTAAGGACGAGTGTATCTAAGTGTACCAATGTTTATATTTACCTTCAACCAAGTCCGTTTCTTAAGAATTATTTTACAACTAAATTTAATAACTTGATTTTGTAGTCCATTACGTTCAGGGAATCTTAATTAATCACTTAACAACAGTTATTAAATTTAATATTTAGTACAAATTTTTGACTTCTTTTTAGCTTTGTAAAACTTTGAAAACAATAGTAAAACTCAATATAATACTTCATTAAAAATTATTTATTTTATGATTAAAGTATATATAAAGATAAATTTCTTTCAATGTACCAATTTCTTGGATTATAATAATCAACTCATCTCACTACAATTGTTTCCAATTGGCCCGACATGGCAGCTAAAGTGTTTTAACTCAAAACGTTTTTGGAGGAAAAATTTCATGTTTAAAATGTATCTATAAATCCAGCTACAGTACCTTTAAAAAACAGTTCATATTTAAAAAAAAACATTTTTCCAACATATGAATATACTATATTACTATCAATAATCAGTTATAATATAATCTGAATATTTCGCATTTCATTTTAACTTACCTCCTCTTACTTTAAATGGTAAATGTGTTTTAAAATCGCATTTTGTTTAAAATATTTTTCATGATGTTCATGTTTGGATTAAAGAAGTTCCATTGCACTAGTAACTTTGACTTATTGTTTCATTATTATATAACAATTTAGTAATGGATTTAGTAGTTTAAAAAATATTACTACAACGTTTTAGTTCAAACTGAATAGGTTCCATATTAATAACACTGAAGGATCCAATTTGTGGTTGTACTTTATTTTATATTCATTTAGAATATAAATTTTAAAATTACAACCAAATCTATCCTGACTGGAGTTTTTATAGGTACATTTAGATATACGTACACGTAGTACGGCACGCCGTTGATACGCGGACGTAGTTTCCTACTACTCCGCACTGAATTTTTTTACCCAACTTAATTTGATAAAATGGTATTTATTTCACTAAGTGAGAGTTTTCGTTATTTTTTTCGTGTCTCTAAGTGACTTTCTGCGTCGACCGGTATAATTTTTTTCCATAAAATCGTACATGTGGGCACGGGAAATAAATATACCAAATTTTTAATAAGGATTATGAACTATTAAATAATAAATAAGCAAAATAAACAATCGCGCATTTATTTTATGTAATGTTCTGTCATAAATAGCAATACCATAGAAAAAGTAATATAAAACGAATAATTTTTTAATTCCTTGCTGGAGAAAGCCGCTTAGAATGAGCATCATAGGATTCTAATGAACGAGCATTCCTCATGAAAGAGGCTTCTTCGATGGTTAACCATATCGATATATAATTTTTTATAATTCGAATGAGATGAGCCAAAATAAATACACTGAAAATACGACTTGGTTCATTTACCATAAACGTTATATTCAATAACCCAACGGGATATAAACAATATATTCAACTAGCCCGTTGGTTTTTGCCGAGTCGGCGTCGGTGTAATCTTGCTTCGTGCGGAGCCGAGCTGCTCCGATCTGCCGAAACGAGAACACGAAAGTAGACTCTGGTAAGAAATACCTCCATCAAAACGCATGCGCAACCTTCAACTCGGTTCCTCGAGAGGGGAGAATATGTAGGGGAAGCTATGAGCCACCATGTAATAAGAGAAAATTGTATCAGCAATATCAGTAGAAACCCGTGGACTAGTGGTTAAGGTACAGGCATATTAATCGTAAGTTCGGGGTTCAAATCCCGAACTTCCATTTTAATTTTTTTCTTGAAACATTCTAGTTTTAATGAATCGTATTTGTTGTGATAGGTTAGGTTAGGTACTATAACAAATTTATAAATGTCTTTTGAATAAAAATGGCAAAGTTAAATTTAATTTTTACATAGTGAGTTTTCTTCCTTTTATACCTACATTAAAATTTACGTACGAAGTATTCAGTCAGGATAGATTTGGTAATAATTTTATTCAACATTAATATCTATTTTTATTAAAATATACGTACGAAGTATCCAGTCAGGATAGATTTGGTAATAATTTTATTCAACATTAATATCTATTTTTATTTAAATATACGTACGAAGTATCCAGTCAGGATAGATTTGGTAATAATTTTATTCAACATTAATATCTACCTTTATTCAAGTATACCTACGAGTTATACTACTTTCCCCTCTGCTGCAGTTAACCCTCCATCTGTGACGTCACGCGCATGTTCGTTGATGGAGTTAGTTCATCAGGGACGATCTAGTGAACACGAACGCCACTGTGCCACTGTAGTTGCAGGAAAATGAACCAGATACGAATTCTAACCTATCGGTCCGTTTGTTGAACGTTTTTTGGCACATCTTGAATTTTCTTTTACTCAGAAACAGTTTATGAATTCTTCTCATTAAGGAAACAACTTATAAAAATCGCTTCAACTATATTTCCCCCACAATTTCTCCAGAAACCAAGAATTTCCCCTAATCCTAGATCGCCGGATCGGTCCTATTCTGCACCCCCGCTATACTGGTCGAATTTCTTAAACAGAAATGGATAAAGTTATCACTGTAGGTTAAGAGGTTAATGATTGCCCACTACAGGCGAAAACATTTTACGTTTTTTAAAACTTTATTACAAGTTCGTATAGGTCGTTATATTACAATATTGCATTTTTACTAAGCGTCATGAACCTTGAGGTCAACTATTTTGTTTTTTAAATTACAAAGTTTTGAATTATTTTTAAAAAATTAATTATCGCACAATAATTTACTTTTGTATTATTTTGAGTTTAACGAAAAATTTATTTGAGTGTGCAGATTTTATTTCATTGTATAGATTTCATTTGATTGTGTCTATAAAAGATGTATTTTTATGAATTTATAGGCTGAGGTTTTATAGACTTCATTATCTAAATGTAAATGTTATACCTATTTTTGGTTATCATTGAGCTGTGTAGGCGATTTTCGACATACAGTTCACAACCATAATAATCGATATTACTGTGGTAAACAGGTGATTGGACATTTACTTGAGGGAAAATTATGTGCTTCTGTTGGCAGCCCTTCTTCACGTGATTGTTTAAATTTAAGTTGTGGTCAGAGCAGTCAGTGCATCACTATAACTTGGGCAAATGTGTTAGTTTTCTTTAGTTTATCAATTTTAGTTTAGGTCATTAGCCTCTTGTTATTACACCTTATAGATAATAAATATATTTTCTGTTTTTAAGTTAGTATTCACAGTGTATTATAGTATAGTTCCAACGACTGTTAGAAATGCATTTCTTTTAAAAACGTATCATTTATTATTGTTTGTTTCAATTGTTGTATAACTGATGTATAGTTTCGTAATTGTAAAAAGTTATCAGAATGTAGATAAATGTGAAGTGGATGAGTACACAGTAGTATTTTAGTCGTGTTTGGTAGTAGTTTGGAAAAAATGTGATGTCCTTTCATGTTAAAAACAATAATTATTCTACCAAACTCATCAATGAGTAGCAGGAACAATGCGTGCAATGTTTTTTTTTTATAAGTATGTATTTTTCTCTTTTAAAATGAAATATTTCCTATATATATATTTATATATATATATATATATATATATATATATATATATATTGTCATAACTTTTTGAATACATCTTATAAAAACTTTTTAAAATTTTACTTAAATTATAAGCTATTTAAAGAAAAAAGGCAGTTTCTTTTACATAAGTTGATTTCTTGAGTTATTAATGAGATTCATGATAGTGTTTTATTGAAGTATTTTCCAATAATATTATTTAATTCAGGTTCTGGCTTAAAAGAAACCAATTGATCATCATATGTTTGCAGTATAGTTTATGTTGATTAGAACCTATTTTTATATTATAGAAGTTTTTTTGTTTATATTTTATTTAGCTTTTTAAAACAAGAATTTTGCAGTCGATCATGTACTATTTAGGTAGAAATAATCAATGCTACTTAACGGAACAGTATGAAATATATAAACATTGCAAGGTACTACTAACACGTACTCAACACCAATTACATAACTCACAACAATGACTCATACAGTTTTTTACATTATAATATCTAAAACTCTCTAATCTAACCATAGTAGCTGAAGTGAAGATAAAACAAAATGATATGTTATTAGTTTTATATATTATTTTTGTTTAGTGTTTAATGATGTAGTAATGTTTTATTTCTCATACATTATATGAAAAAGTAAATAATTTTTAATTTTTATTGTCACTATAGTGTAAACTATTCTGTATTTTTTTATTCATTGTATTTATAATTCTTTCTGATTGTATCAGTTACCTGATAATTTATATATTTCTTTTCACTATACCTTATAGGAATAATTTCATTCATGCATATAATGAATTATGCACACCTGTCATTATAATGCAGGTGTTTATATAGGCCAGCCTTTTTTGTGCGAAGGGGTGATTAAAAGATTAGAAATTATGTAGGTTTTCATTAAGTGGAATGCTTAAGTTAACATCACTTGTAGTATTTGTGATATTTAAATATGTTGTCTTATTTTCTATTTCATGTTCAAAGTAAAATTTATATTTGTTTATATATATTTTTTAAAATATCAAGTTTTATTTACTTGTTTACATTATTACCTGATACTTACCCAATGATTGTATTGGCTTAAGAAGTTTATTTCGTTTTATGATTAATTATATTGTTTTACTTTTCTATTTAATTAATACAATTTATAATTTTATGATTTGTACAAATAATTTCTTCATAAAGTAATGCTTTACATTTTGAAATATTTTGTTTAGGAGCATTTTTTAATGCCCAATTGGTTTTTTGCTTCTAGCATTTGATTTAATTGATTAAGACTAGATAATTGTTTCACAGACAATTACTTATATTTTTATTGTAAATAATCCAAATGTAATTTAATTATGTTTCCTTTGCAATTCAAGTGTGATAGGGGTATCTAATTTATTTTGTATAATATAGTAAAAAAATAGATACAGCAGTTAACTTTTTTTATATGCTCTTGTTTATTCATAACATCTCCAGCATTTCTTTTAGCTGGTTTTACTTTAATAAGATTATTATCTTATAATATTTGTTTTTTTGTTTCCTGACTCTTGTTTTTGAGTCTTGTTTTGAGAATCTTTTTCCATTTTGTTAAATAAATCCATTTCATACCTCCTTCTATACTATCAATATTCCTTTTTATATATCGCTCATATAACTTTAGTGCTGTTATTCAATATTTTTATTTTTCATGAGAAATGGCTTTTTAATACCTTTATTGATTTGCAAAACATTTCAATTGTTTTTTACTTTTTCTGATGTAAATCAGTTTATTAAATACGTAAATATATTTGATAGGAAGACAATACCACTATAATTTTGTTATTATTATTATACATGTATGCATATTATATAATAATGAACTGCATCTGTAAAGTTTTGTTTTTTTCTTTTTACAGCCGGACAACCCCCCATCCACCACCAGGGGATGGTTCACCTTATAAACCGCAACGTCCGCCAGCTGCTCCACAGTCTCCCGCCGCCTATGCTAACTATCCACCAGCTCATAATGCTATGCGTTATGTTCAGCAGTCACCTTATGGAGGAGCTGTTCCATACAGGGAGAATCCTTATAACATCAGGAGCCCGGTAATTATGCATGTGTATAAAATATACTATAAAAAGTTATCACCATGATCTTTCTAGTTTCAGTTTTATTAGTCTTTATTCAGAAACATTTAGCTGAGTAACTTATTAAAGATTTTATTTTATTTACATAGTTTTAACACATACAAGTGAAAAGAAGCTAAATTGGTTAGAGTAGGATATAAATATGTTCTATATGATCTTCATAAAATTTGTGGCAAAACTAGTACTGTTCTTCAAGCTTTTCCATAATTTTGGCGAAGAGGGGTAGTTAATGCTCGGTATACACATGGTTATTTTAATTTGTAGTTTGACAATGGTGGGTCACCACAAAAAATCTCCTTTATCATTCCCCAGACACAGGCGTCTGGTGTTTAAGATAGGAGGATTGGGCTGGGTAGGGAAAGTTTATTCTAAGGGAGATGAGACAGTTGTTGAGCGTTTCTTGAAGGAAAGCAGTGTTGTCTAAGGCGGTAGGGCTGGTTGCGCCATCTTGCTGGAACCATTGTGAACGAAAGGCAGGTCTCAGACACAAGAAAATCGCCTGAGGTCTCCTATAAAATGAATAAGAACGACCCTATATGGGGCATTCTACTACAGCTGATTCAGTTTCTACTATAGTTTATTTTAGTTGTTTACTAAGATTTAAGCTTCATTAGAGATATCAAACAACCAATTTTTCCCATGTGTGCCTTATTTCTTTCTATTTACCATTAGCTAGAGAAATAAGTTTTTTTTATAACGTTATCTAAAATTCATCACATTTTGGAAGTTAGTGATTTATCAGCACAGCTGATAAACACTTAGTAATTGCTGCACCTTATCTTCATTTGAGTGATACCAGAGTATTTTTACATTTTATATCATACATTTCTGAGACTATTAATGCGGTAGGTTAAGCTTTCATACAGTTTTTTGTTTATTATTATTTCTGTTATATTCAGATTTATGGATTATATAAGACAATCTGGTTACAGTTTTATTTAGTTTTAAGAGGCTTAGTTTCTTCAGCTCTTTTTTGAATGATATTTTAGCTATAAAATCAGTTTGTGCTAAATCAAGGCTTAAGCCAAAAGTCTACATTTCTTCTACAGCTGCAAATATACAAAACAATTTATAGAGCAAACCATAGTTTAGTTAGAAATAATCAAATTAAGACATGAAGAAGTATATTCATTATGTCGTAATATTAAATATTAAAATGCGGAATATTAGATGCTGATTTTTATTTTCAACTGTTGTTAAAAAAATATGTAGAGAGAGATATAGTAAACAATGTAGATATATTTCAGTAATAAAAGTTTTTGTTCACTAAAGTGTCAAGTATTTTATTGTTGAGAGATAGACAGTTATTTCTACTAATATTAAAAATATTGTGCAATATTTTCTACCTACTTGTTATTCGTCTAAAAAAATATGTAGAGAGAGATATAGTAAACAATGTAGATAAATTTCAGTAATAAAAGTTTTTGTTCACTAAAGTGTCAAGTATTTTATTGTTGAGAGATAGTTATTTCTACTAATATTAAAAATATTGTGCAATATTTTCTACCTACTTGTTATTCATCTAAAAAAATATGCTCAACAATTTTTAGTTTGCTGTTTTTAACATTTAAATTATTCATATAAAAAAATATTATATGGAAATAAGTGCTCTCTGGATGAGGTGTTATCACTCAATAGTTGTAAAAAAAATGAAAAGGAAAATTAGAACATGTGAATAACTTTGCAACTGTTAACACCACTACATATTATTTATCTATTCATTTCTAACATGAATCAATTTGATTATCTCTTGCAAAGATTATCTGGGGAAGGGGTTTAGGTTAAGGGGGTTGTTTACTATATAGTAGAATAAGGTGTTAGATTTAAAATGTGTGTGGTTGTTAAAGATATGTTGTTTTTGTGTTGTGTGATATTTGAATATTTTATATTTTTCTGTAGTGGTTAGTTTTAACTATGATTTAATATATGGAGAATATTTAAATTAGTATGAATGTTTGTGTATGCGTGTTGGGTGTTTTGTATATGAGATACGTAGCGGGATTTTGGATTTATGTTATGTCGTTGATGTGTTTTTTGAATCTCGTTTCAATGATTTACTGGTATGGACAATGTAGAAGCTGGTGTAGCATTACATGCCATTTTGTAAATATCGGTTAGATTGTATTTGTGTGTTTGTTGTTGATAGGGTTGTATTTGTTGTCTTAAAGTCTTTGTTGTTTTGTATGATATTTGGTAATTGAGTTTTCTGAATATGGAAGCAATTTTATGTGTGTGTTTGTTGTGTTAAGTGATGGCAATGTTTGGTTTTTTGTGCGATTTGTCAGTGTGGCGGTTTGATGGTATTGTTTATGTTTAATTTCTTGACTATGTTAGATTTCTCGCCTCTACTGGTCAGCGCGCCACCAAATGGCCCAACAGCCAAGAGTGGGCGTTGGCTAGTAAGTAAGTCTTGACTATGTTATCTATAAGTGTATGTTGGTAGCATATTGTTGAGTAATATATTTCATTGTGTTAAGTTCTTTGTCATAGTATATTTGTTGCATAGGTATATTGATTAGGAGGTGTAAAATATACCATAAATTCCGTGTGTTTGTGTTCTGTGTGGTGATTAATTTGTTGTGTATAACAGTATCAGTGGTTGTTGGTTTCCTGTATATTTGGGAATTGTGACTGGTGTTGGGTTTGGCGGTTGTCATGAAACCATTTTGTACTTCATTCGATTTGCAGGATGTTTATAAACACCTATAACTCTCAATGAAAAACCAGGTGCAAATTTAGTGACACGGTAACTTTCAGCTAATATTAAAAAGTAAGATTCTTTTCTCTTTATGTAAAAGGGAGAACACTTTTTGTAAACCATTGGTTGTCATGTTCTATGAAACTGAATTTTTATTGTTTAGTTCAGTTTAGAAAATTATAGCATTTGTTGGAAAAATGACATGGATGTAATTGTAAGTTCACCACAGCAAGATAAGCGAAAAAGCCACAAATGAGCCATGAACAGGAGACATATAATTGCCGGGTTTTTTCAAATAATAAGATTTGTGCTCGCTGGGTGCCAAAGATGTTGAGTGACACCCACAAAACTCGCCGAATGGCTTCAGCTTTGACATTCCTTGAACGTTATCGCAATGAAGGAGTAGATTTTTTAAAATCAATTGTAACCGGAGATGAGACCTGGATTCTTCATGACACACCCGAAACAAAGCAACAATCTCAACAATGGATGCACACAAATTCACCGAATAAACCCAAAAAATTCAAGCAAACTTTCAGCAACCGAAAAGTTATGGCTACGGTCTTTTGGGACCAAAAAGGTCCGTTGCTTGTGGAGTTCTTGCAGCCTGGGACCACAATTAATGCAGCTGTTTATTGCCAAACTTTACGACGTTTGCGGCGAGCCATTCAGAACAAAAGAAGAGGCATGCTGACATCAGGAATTGTTCTGCTGCATGACAACGCCCGCCCTCACACTGCAGGTGTAACCCAACAACTTCTTGAACAATTTAAGTGGGAAATTTTCGACCACCCACCTTACAGTCCCAACCTAGCACCGAGCGACTTCCATCTTTTTCCTGAACTAAAGAAATGGCTTGGAGGTCAGCACTTTCCGACTACTGAGGAACTTCAAGACACGGTCAAGACTCATTTAAATTCACTGGCGGCAACATTTTATGAAGAGGGTATTGGAAAGCTTGTCCACAGGTATGACAAATGCCTCAATCTTCAGGGTGATTATATTGAGAAATAAGCATAAGTGTACATACATTTTGGTAATAAAATAATTTTGTTCTATTCACTTGTCTTTTATTTATGGCCCACCGGAGGTTGAAAAAAAACGGCCCTCGTAGTATTAGGGTTCATTAGAACTCCTATTTTTTCTAATGCACAAAAACGTGTTTCCGTGTATTCCGAGTTTCGGTAATCCTAGGGATCCCGGACCCATCTAGACTACTGTATTTATATTTTACTAATGTACTTAAGCAGCAAATTACCTGTTGTTTCAGGTGGTAGTAGGTGATAGGCAACAGCAGCAGCCAGCGGTGGATTTCGTCCGTAATGAAAGTATTCAGCCACAACTAAGGCCTCGCATTTCTCTGCTATCGATCACACCACCGGATTATATCCCTTCTGTTCCTAGGAATAGAATACAACAGTAAGTACTGAGCCCATTGAGGTGTATAACAAGGTCAGGTAGTCATTGTTTGATTGATTTGTTTGCTTCAAAAGAATTTATTTTCTGATATTTCATGCACTAAACTAGACCATGACTAGACTATGCTGTCTAAGAAATATTTATCAACTCTTAAAATTTACAGTATAATTGAAGAAAGATATTTATGGCTCATTTACCTTCTTTAGATATCTAAACATAATAGAATGCTTTAGCAGTTTTCATGTCAACTGGAGTAAGAAGCTCATATAGATTTTACTTGGTGTTGGTCACTAGCTGATATTTGTTAGTATTTTTTTATAATTAGTCTTGTCTTGCGTATATTTGAAATAAACAATAATAGTGGAAGCCTAGAATCTAAAGAAAACTTCAAACTGTAAGTAACTTTGAATTTATTTTTACTAATTAACCTTACAAACAATAATCAATTAACAAATAATAAACTAAGGTACAAACACTACTACTAGTGGAAACTAGTAGCTCACGTGAAGATGGAATCAACAAATATAAGGTACAAAATAACGAATGAAAAAAATTTCACTAATAAAAAGTGTATTATTTAGTGCTTTATAAGTGACAATATACCCGCTAGTGTGAGTGGTGCACATGTATTTAGGTCAGCAATGGGTTAATAGCAAGTAAATTAAAAAAAAACAAATGAATGCTTTACAAATCCACAGGTAACAAAATACAAAGAAGAAATATTTCTACATATTGTAAATACTTCATTTTATATATATTCACTATTTTTTTTGGTATAAAATAAGACAAAGGTTGTGTATAACATGAAAAAAAGTTGTATTAATAATTGCAGTATGAATATAGAGCAGTTTCGAATAGTAAAAATTTACCAGCATACTGTGGTGTCACTTATAGGAGTTAAATTGTGGCCAAGTGCCAAATATCACCATATAATGTCTTCTGTACAAGTTTTTAAATGCAATAAGGCATAAGGTTTTTAAGTAACTCTTTAAGCCATTTTCTTGTTTTACTATATCACATCCTTTTTTTATTTAGTGTTCCTATCTGCAGACATGAAGTTTCTTCAACCAACGTACCAAGGTATGACTTGGAGTCTGAAAAGTTAAAATAACGTATTCAACTTGAAAAAAAAAATTGGACACAACCTGATACAATTTATATCTTGAGTGACGTAGATTGTAGTGGCTTTATGATACTCTATAAGATTTTCACAATTAGCAACAGCATTATCCAAAAGACATTGTTTTGTTGCTGTTGAAATGGATTACAAAATTTGAATATAAATGAATTTGTAAATGGACCAAGATCCCTAAGCATTAGTTGATGATGAAATGAAAACATTTCAACTGTTGGATGATGAACAAATTGTTGTGGTTTCTTCTGTTCTGGATCAACAATATAGGAGAAATGAAAGGAAGTTTCAAAGAGGATATGATAGGACACTTTTATAGTTTTATAGATTCAGAGATGTTGCCAATAGGTTGAACACAGTGCGATATCTTCACAGCATGGAAAAAAGAATTTATTTTATATAAAAAGACAATTCAAAAAATACAGCAGATTTTCTGCTATATCAATGTTATTTGATGCAAAATTAGTTTTTTTTTTAAAGTAGTCTAGGTTACATGTTTTAGCAAGTATATTTTATGATTTAACTGCCTTAATTCTTCATACTATTTGAAAAATTAATTTTAGTTTTTAATTTTTGGAATAATTATGCACTTAAAATATTCTCTATTTAACATTTTTTAACTAATGATAAACTTTAAACTATTTTTCAATAGCTTTACTTGGATGAAATTTGTTCGCTAATCTTTGTTAAGTTTTTCTCAAGTTCTGTTATTTTTCAGAGGGGAGCCATTCAGAGAAAGGGAACGGGAGAGAGAAAGAGACCGCGAATGTATGGTAGTACCACCAAACCTGAGTTCAGTGCCCGTTCAAGATCTTGGGCCACCAATTAAAAAAATTCGTCTGGGTGAACCAAAACCAGAACTCCAACAGCCTTTAAGAATTGAAACAAGAGTAAGTCTCGAGGCTTGTTATATTTTCAAATTACTTCTACTTTGCTGCAGCCGCTTCTTAATATTGTAATATAAAGACAGAGAGATTTACTTACCTCTTTTTTTGTAGTAGCATTTGAAAAAAACTAACCATGTTATCTACTGGTCAATATACAATCTTCATATAATCTCTTCGAGACAACACTGTATCTTCCAAAACTAACCAAGTATTTATTCATTTTTTGTGTGTAGAAGTGGAATACGCTTGAAAAGGCAGTTGTTTAGGAATACTGTCTAAATATTATTAGTTTGTTTGTATTTTGTTATTTTTATTGCGCACAGATTAATTTTAGCATAGCTTAGAAATTTATTTTAAAGTAGTTAATTTTTTTTTGCCTGTAAATTTAGACGATGACCCTAAATTCCGAGACTAATAGTAGTAGTTATTGTGTATTATTAAAATAGTGCAATATAGTATACATTATCTATATAAAATGATATATATTATATCATTTTGGGATTATGAACATCAAAAATGAATAAAAAAGTATTATCTGAAATACTCATTCTTAATATTCCAGTGTTTAAATAATCCAAATTCAAGAAGAAAAATGTTTGTTTATCAGTGTTAAAAACAAATGGCTCTTCATGGTTAAAAAAACCTATAGCTTCGAAATTTTATTATTTTATTTTGTTGTTTGGTGTTAAAATAAAAACGTTTTTTATACGATTACTTGAATTAATGTTTTAAAAACAGCTGATACAGATGGTTTTTTGTTATACTTGCCACACCATTAGTGTCTCCCTCCAAACACTGACAATCACAGAGTAACAATAATTATTGAGATTTGAAAATGTGTATAAGTTGGGCTATATACTGTTTCTTTTATTGTGAAAGAATTGTTATCATCAATATTTGTCTTGACCATAAGTGATTGTTACAAAAAAATCGTTATGTAATACTCATGTAATGTATTAAGGAAATATATTTGTACCTTGAAACACATATTGTAAAGCACCTCCCAGTAGAGGTGTGGGAGAAATATAGTTAATTATGGAAGTGAGATTAACCTCGTGGTAGTGGGAGATGAAGGAGAATCATAATTTTCCTGAATAGGTTTTCTACTTTCCCTGAAGTAGAGTTGTGGCCCAAAAACATGCTGGTGGATAGTTAGGACTAGAAGAAGGGCATAAATGTTCTTGCAGTTCAGATAGGTGGGACTCATTGTTCAGATGCTGTGGTTTTTTAAAGAAGGTGTATGCAATATATCTGTGTCTTAGAGGTGTTTACCTAATGGTACATTTAAATTTGTGAATCTAAAAATTACATTAAATTTGACCATAATTGTATTGATTGATCTTGTACATTACGGATAGTGCAGAAAAAATATTACTGATATTGTAGGAAGTCATCAGGAACACAGAAAGAATAAGATAATTTGGAAGTGATGGTAAAAAAAACTTAAAATGTTGAAAAAATTTACCTTTAACAACAGCCTACAACACACATGAAACTTTATAGAATAAATATTTCTCTTTAAAACAGAACACTATGTTATATTACATTACAATATTAAAATTAACAGAAGTTAGAAAGTGTTTCTATAACCCTTTGATTAGCATTTCCTTACCAGTGCAATGGTCAGTGGGAGCATTCCCGTACATGTATGTTCTACCATTTCTCTCAGATTAGCATTGTTGTATGTTTACGATTTATTTTCCTGTGTATTGTGCTGTATTCTAGGTTAAATATTTGCTACTATCTGGACAATAAATATACACAGAGTACATAGTCACTATTCTTTTGTTTCTAAAATCTATGGATTTTACCATGTACTTCATTTCGAAGTTTGTGCGGTGTTTTACAACGAATAGGCGATTGAATAATGAAGAAGTTCTTTTTGTCCAAAGTCTATTGTTTTTCCCACGTGTTTACAGATCGTTTGGAAGTTTGTGCGGCATTTCACAATGAATAAGTATTTTACAAAAAAAAGATTAACAGATAATTATTAGCAAAGAAATTGTCAGTAAGTGTACGGTAAAGTTTGGTTAGAGTGAGAAAATAAATGAACAAAAAAAATCCTAATAAATATTAATAGAATTAGAGAAAAAGAAAGAAAAAAGGGAAATTGTAAAAATCTTTCAAAAATATGTTGCTCCCAGAAAGTATGTTGCTCCCAGGAGCCATATCAGGCCAGGCACATGAGGCCAATCAAACGGTTAATCAAAGGGTTAGAAAAAAGTTTGCTAACATGAGGTGAAAGATGGCCTCTATCTTATGTGCTGCAGGCGCGTATCCAAGGGGGGGGCGATGGGGCGATCGCCCCCCACAACCCTCAAGAACGTTGGGTTAAAAATCGACAATATATTATTAAATTAGGACTTTCTATTAAATTATACTTTTACTTAAGTTAATTTGTCTTTTATTGTAAATAAAAAATAAAATTTTAATTTTTAATTTGAAAATGTGTCGCGTTCCCTCGGAATACGTCTAAACGT
Source organism: Prosapia bicincta (assembly GCA_036971475.1). Classification (NCBI taxonomy): domain Eukaryota; kingdom Metazoa; phylum Arthropoda; class Insecta; order Hemiptera; family Cercopidae; genus Prosapia; species Prosapia bicincta. Next base: position 133,098,830 of record JBAIZL010000002.1, on the reverse strand, counting down.
TTTAATAACAGATAGCGCTAGTGAAGCTTAGTCTTGAACATATGATTTTCAATACGTAATTTTGCAAGCGTAATATTCGCTGTTGTTCGTGTTGGAAGAATAACTACTTATGTTAATTAATAAACCATTTTTATAATAATAGCATATTATGAACTTAATAATATTCTCTAGCCATAAGTGTTATCGAAACTGGAATAATTATTTATTAAAAAGTCTATTTTGCTACGAATCTTTATTGAGTTACCGATTTCTAACGAAAGCGTAGAAAGAACTTTTTCTGTTCTATGTTTTTACATACACGCATGTGCGCGCACACACACACACACACACACACACACACACACACACACACACACACACACACACACACACACACACACACACACACACACACACACACACACACACACACACACACACACACACAAACACACACACACACACACATATTATATATATATATAATGCGTCGATCGCCTCCCCCCCCCCCAAAGCAAGTCGCTGGATACGCGCCTGTGTGCTGTAATATAATAATGAACACTAAGATGGAAGCCAATTCACTCACCAATCAGTAAACTTATGATGAAGAAAGTTTTTTTTGTTGCCAAAAACTATCTGACATATCTGGATACTTAGTAGCTTTATTGCAACTAAGTATAACATACTATACATTTTTCATTAAAAAGGCACTTGAGTTTTTGTTATAGTTGTGTGTGTGTTCTAAAGTGCAGTTATATTTAAATTTTTGTCAATGTTTTTATTTTTGTGGTGTCATCAACAAGTTTTATAATTTTTTCTGTATTCTTTAGGATTTTCTGCATCAACCTAATTATTATACATATGCATTCATATTGATGATGATTAAGATTGATATAAATAATAATATTCCAAATAACTACTTCTACATACTTTTCAATAAGTTTCTTTCCAGATTGAAACTTTATAGAGCAGAACAGTTGATTTTATCATGATTTATAGGCTTAATATGTATCTATGGATCTAGGATGAAAATTTAAAAGCGGCGTTTTTGTTGCCTAAAAGTTTAGAAAAATTAGTAATAGCCCATTACGTTCTATAGACAAAATATGCTTGTCACGATACATTAGTGGTAGAGATCATACAGAAATCATTAGCTTGTCATCATTCTCATCGTCGTTTGTTTGTTTCAAGAGAGTTTATATTTACAGCTCAAAAGTTGTCTTTTTTATCGGACATCATAAGTTTTTATATCAAATCTCCTCTCCTCAGTGTAGTTGTTACTTGGTGTTCGTCGGTAGCTAATGTTTGTTGTACTTCGCACGTGTCAACATGGAAAACCTGCGGTCATTTGAGGTGGACTGTTTATTTGAAGTGAGTGAGAGCGAGGATAGTGACATTTTTAGTAAGGATGACGATTTAGTGCGACTCTATCGATGTCGGTGTTTAATGGAGCAATTTAGTGATAGTTTAGATAGCGACTTTGTAAATATTAGCAATACCCCTACAACACCGGAGCGTTGCTCCCCTGCAAGGCTCTAGCACATTTAATGTTGCCCCATACATCAGGTTCAGTAAATTACGAAAATAAATTTAGGGAAGTGGATGAAAAAAGGACTTCAAATTTTGTTTGAGGAGAAAAACCCAGCTTAGTTTAAAATATCCCATTTACCGGACTTCAAGGAATAAAAGAAAATATATACAAATAGTTAGGAAATGGTTTGACTGAATTAAATATTTGTTTATTATGAGATGATGCGTTTATTGACATGACTGTATGGGAAACCAATGTTTATGCTCACAAGGGATGAGCTAAAAAGCTATTTTTCATTGTACATAAGGATGTCCTAAAAACTTGAATTAATAAAGAATGATTATCATGAAATTGAGGCATCTTAATGCATGAGTATAAAAATAATCAATACTATTCTGCATGATAATTTGGCTGTAAAAAAGGGTTTTTCTTATTTAATTTCGCATCCCCTGACAGACGCTCTAAAGGCTTATATTGATTGGTGCACAGAAATGTTGAAATAATTCGCTTAAAGTGCATCAAAAGCTGTGTAAAACATCTGCATAGGTGATGAATCATGAATCTATGCATATTAGCTTAAAACAAAACAACATTAGATTGTATGGGTCTTTAAAAAAATTAGCTAGATCCAAAAAAGTGGTTCATGGGGAAAACGCATCAAAGGAACCAGTTGCCGGTTTTTTTTTTGTAATATAAGTCACACAGCAATATTAATGTTAAAGGAATGTAGGTTAACTCTGAATGAAACAAAAAACTGCAGGAAATTTTGAAGAAGATATGCATAATTCTTCATCATTAAAATGTGAACTCACACATTGGCTTAAAAAATTGAAATTTTAAGAGACCAACTCACTGAATTAAAGTTCATCTTCCATACAGTCCTGATTTGATACCTGATGACTTTTTTTTTCTAACCGAGCATAATATAAAACTATGCAATCAAGTTTTAAACACCTGAAATTGCAGTTGTTGCATTCAAAATTTATGTTTTAGAGCTACCTTAGTCAGAGTGGAAAAAGTACTTAAAAAATTTGTTTGAATCTACACTAAAGTGTATTGATGTTTATGGAGAATATTTTGAAAATCAATAAAAACAATTTGGTTCATGAATATTCTTTTTTCTTTGTGGGAGAAATATAAATAACCCACACAGTTTTAATGATGCTCTGAGTCTGATAAAACTGGCATTACTAGAAGAATTCAGGTTCCTGTAATTTATAAAAAGCAATATAATTTTAGCATTTGAAGTTTAAACAAATTGGAAAGTGATAAATGAATATCATATTTTGCAATTAATTATTTGATTTACGGTGATTAATATTACATAGTTGTTGAAAAAGACTAAAACTTTATTTCTGAATTTGTTACATGCTAATCATCTTGGAAAAACAGGCAGCGCTCTATGAAAGCATTAGAGACCAGGTAATTTTCAGGGAAACGAGCCTGGCCTCTAGACCATTGATTCTTGTTTTCAAGGTACTAGGGTAAATTCATAACCCTACTTTAACCTGATATCGTTGTCTTTTATGTTAAAACTATATGTTAGCTTGTATTTGTGTTTTCACCACCCCCACACACAGATGCATATGTTTACAATGCATATAATTTCTCTTACTCCGAAGATCTTCGAACTATTATTATTCAAAAACGAACAATGCCAAACCCAAAAGTGGTAGCCTTAGTAAAAATATTACAAAATATATGCCCACTTATTATTCACGTTCAAGAAAATAAGATTTTTTTTCCAACAACTTTCCCTGATGAGTTGTGAGGTGGAGGTATTGGTGTGAAATTTAGGTGCAATAGAGTTAGTGTCATGGATTTCCTCGGTAATGATATCTGTATATTAGTACTTGTAATGTATTTTAAAGAGATATTAACAACTTTTCATTCAGTGATAAAATAACTCTGGGGATTGTCAAACAACCCTTTAGGATTGACTAAATTTGCAAATTAGTTTGTGAATATTTTATGTTTAGTTATAATCCCTTGTTATATTTATTGATACAGTCAACTCCTGATTATCCGGGATCGCATCAACCGGGTTGCGGATCAACCGGGATCGTCAGCTCCACTTGAAGCAGTGGGGCGGGAGGAGTCAAATGTGAACGCGGCAGATGGATGCGAGCGCGGGCGGTCGTTGGGGCATACAGTAACCTTTACGGAATAATTTATAGACTGTCAACTCGCCCGCAGTCGCCACCCCGTGTCCTAAATCCTTCCTACCTGTTTCCGCGCGACGCGCACTCGCGGGCAGAGTTTTGGTCAGCATGTCTGAGTTGACGTTATATTTCTTGTTGTCCTTTTATAAATTCACTCAGTTCTATGACGCGCGAATCCCTAATTATGCGTTGATCTCCAACGTCCAATCAGATCAGAGCACATCGAAGCATCGAGCGTGATGCATGGAGCTGCGATAACCCCGACCGCGAGCGGGCGTTTTTCAGAGAATAAATCCGAACGCCGAATTCGCGGAATTACGCGATCGCTCGAGTTGAACGTAAACACTACCCTTCCTCAGTGGTCAGTCTATGCGTTGCTTCTGATCAAAACGAACTGTACAGTAGTGACGGTAAAACAGGAGGCGATACTATTTATCAGCTGTTTTTACAGTCATTGGGTAGAAGTAGGGCTGTGGATATTATGGTATTTGTTTTAACCGTGATTTCGCATTATCCGTGACGGCCCTGCCGGTAATTATCCCGGATAATCGGGAGTTGACTGTATTGATTTCATCAATCATCTCCGTACCTTATATATAAATTAGGAAAGGCTGTATTATATATCAATGTACATTTTATACAAATTTTTCTATTTTTTGCAAGCTGTCTTTTTTACATGTTTTTGGTTATAAAAAACCTAGTAAGATTCTTCCTAAATGTATATGAAATATCTTAATGATATATCAAATTAAAAAAAAATAGTGTAGTTACATTTGCAATATATCCACACATTTACAAATTCATATTGTTTTTTAACAATACTAGATGAAAAAGTAAATCTGTATGATTTAAAATTAAATATTTTTAATAAATAAATTACTATGACCATAAAATAATTTTTTATGTTTAAATGAAAAAATTGATATTAACTGAAATAAATATTTTAATTAGATTTATTGACACTGAAAATATCTAATACCACCTAACCAATCCTCTTGTCATGAAATTTAATTATTTTTTGAAATTATATTTATTTCTCACTTCTTTCAACATTAAATTTAAAAAAGTTATTGTATGAGCAGTGGTTGCTCACTGGATGTATTCAGAAATTTACTGTAACCGGCCATGTGAATGGTGCCAAGTAAAGAGGAGGATGACCAAAGATACAAAATCCAAATAACATTTGCTCTCTAGAACTATGGTTATACTGTGATTAGGTATTATTTTCATACCATTTCCATGCAAACCTTATTGGTTTCCACATTAATACATAAAACCTATCCTTCTCATATAATTTGATAATTCTTTAAACATATATTGAATGTTATTGTATTATAATGGGTTTTAAAATATCTTTTAAACAAAATAATACAGGTTTTTCCATTTTCATCGCTTATGACTAACTTAGTCAAAGACGGTCTGAAAATATGGGCTGGAGGATTGTACCAGACATATCTTATATTTTTTATGTGATTACAAAACTGTCTTGGGGCATTTCTATTATACTATGATTTCCTGCTACTCATTGCATGTATATTTTCTAATTACATAAAAACTACTAATCGAAATCAGTATAGGAGTAATGATCTTCATGTTTTGTGAAGACAAATTTCATCTTGAATATTTGAGTGTGTGCACGCATGCATGCGTGTATGTGCATGAGTATGGTGTAATGTGTATGCGTGTGTGTGTGTGTACATGAGTGTGCGTGTGTATGCATGAGTATGGTGTGGTGTGGTTGTGTATGTCTGTGTTTGAGTGTTCAATTTTAATAATTCTCACACTAGATTAAAAAATGACATTGTTTATAAATAGTTACACAGCATTTGAGAAACAGCTATCATAACCTTGTTAGTGGTAGGCCTAATCTTAGAACTCGAAACTGATATGAACGTTGTTATGACTAATCTTATCATAACATTCAGCACATAACAGGTGAATATCTCTTTAATCAAATGACAGGAATGACTATATGAAAACACTATTTTTCTAGTGGTATTTTTTTGCAAACAATAATTTATAAATGTTCTGAGGCGACTTTTCTAGAATAGTTGTTAGATATTTCTTAGAGAAATGAGTGTTCTTGTCGTGCAATCTAACCCTTATTAATGTGATTAAAAAAAAAATAAAATTATAATTGATTATGATAACATTCAAGCCGTAACTGAAAAGTTAAATTATTTTCTCTAAGGAAAGAAGTTAATGATATCTGATATCTGAGTGATAACTGATGTCTGTTATCTGAGTGGTGAAATATACAAATTTGAATTTCAATTAGTTAATGATAATGATTACTATTTTGGAATGAACTGTTGTAAATTTATAATAGCCCATAATACCCTCTAACCAAAATAATTTTTTAGTAAGGTGACTAATTTTTTAAAATTCAGTTTTTTCATCCTGAAAAATTAGTTGCATTCAGGTTTGATAATAAAGGTGCCATTGTAATGTCAAACTGTCTATCTTTTACCATCTCTACTTTTTTTTAATGATTCAAGTAGAACCGGGTGTATTTTCAGTAGGCTATGTTGGATACAAAATAAATGAATCTTTCCTGCTATAAGTGACAACATTTTCTTGTCAGTACAGTGTGATTAATTTTCTTTGTCATTTAGGATTGTTTTCTGTATCATATCTATAAAGTAGGTCTTCTTCAGGTAAGTCACCCTTCTTCAAATTATGATTCTGTTTATGAGACCAGAGTAGTTTTCTGTGCCCCGCAAAGCATGGCAGTAGTGTGCATAAAGTTAGATTTGTTTTATTCCATACTGTTCTTGTAAGTTCTCATGTCCTGTATTGTAGGCCACTTTGTTTTGCAATGAGTCGTGTAAATAAATTGAAACTATAGCTGAACATGGCTAATGTTGGTTAGACTACAAGTAGTGAAATGGGCTGCGGCCAGTACTATAAGTTATAATATGTAAAAGGATGGACTCAACAGAAACTCTTAGGTACTTGCAAGAGTTTAACCGTACTTATAATTCCTTATCTTTAACATATGACTGGTAGATAGATGTAAATAGCTTTTATGTACTCTTGATTTATTGAACACACACCACACACACACACACACACACACACACACACACACACACACACACACACAAACAAACAAAAAGTGGGTGTAACAGAATAGTTGAATTTAAATAAATAATAAAGAAATTAAATTATTACCCATAACAATTACATTCTTCTAATAAATTTTGTTTCTTTCCATTAAAACAGGAACAAGTTTGTTAAAAATAATTTTAGTGCATATTTTGAATAATGTGGTGGCGAAGAGAAAGTTCCGTGAACTACTTGCCATGAATAGTGTCCAATAGTACATATAATGAATCAGTGGTATCAGGTTTCATTGCATTTTGACATTTGGTTCCGTTGGTACTTCTGTAAAATATATAACACTGTTTGAATGAGTTTAACATGTGAGTTTAAAATGAAAAACAAAATAAACCACTCTTGCCAAAAGACTACTCAAACCTAACCATCAGTAATTTTAAGTTACAATCTCTGAAAAAAATACCTTCTTAGAACATTGCATGTTAAAAAAAGGAATTTCTATGTTTGTCTCAATGTATTGTGCATTTTGAATTTTCTAGGATAGAAAGAAAAATGTATGGGCAATACAGTGGAGCATTGAAAATTCGGATCAGTTGGGACCGGGACCCATCTGGACTACTTATTCATCTGAATTTTCAAACGATCTTTAAAATATTGCGTATTTCTGATATTTTATCAATTATAATCTATTTAAATGTTAAGAGTATCGTGTTTGTTTGAATTGAACCAAGAATTATTTATTACAAAATAGTCGTCAGAGTTTGAAAAATACAAAAAAATTTAGTGAAAGAAAATATAATGTACATACTAATATATAACACAGAAAGCAAAAAAAATATGCCGGTACACGTGGAAAAATTGTCATTAGAGATGAATATTTATAATAAAAGCATTTATATGACAAATTAGCTAAAGATTAAGTTTAATAATGAATTTTATTATTTTTCTGATTGGTTACGGCGTTATTTGTTAGCGTACAGAACATAAAAATCTAAAATATTTAAATAATGATTAAATATACTGTATGTTGAGATTTAAATTTAGTTATGACACATTTTTTTGGAATTGTTTTACTTTATTTGCATTTATAATTAAAGATTACACTTAGTCTAGATATGTATTATAGTGGCTCCAAGCATCACGCCTTTCACACCGAAGGCTGTGCGTGCTGAAACCACTATCCAGATTTGCGATGCTCCGGATTATTGATGCTCTACTGTATTGTATGAGCAATAAAAATACCGAATTGTTTATGTACAACTTATGCACATTAGATGCCGATTTATAATTATTAAATTAATTTTTTGTTGTAGATATTGGGTTTTACTGTGATTAGTTTTAGTTTTCCAATTGCTCAAGATGATAAACAGTAATGTTGATTTTAAAAAAATATTTCAGTATCTGAATCTGTAAGATATTTGTGTTTTATGCATCTTTAAATTTAACATACATTTATTTTGAAGGAATGTGATTTGATCCACTACAGAATACCATAAACCTGTTATATCAAACTTTAAAATATATTTATATATGAACCACATTTTCAGTTTTTGTTGTTACAACTAACCTCGTAATGGCCAATATGGACTGTATACAATTTTCTAACCCAAGCCATGAACTTTCAGATCACACCTCATTTTTGTTAAAAAAATGTTATTAAAACGTTTTTTTAACATTTTTTTATATAATTTTAATTTAATATTTGTCTACTGCTGAATCAAGACAAAATAGGACCTACTTAATTATCGTCATTGATAACAGTGTGCCAAATATATTACCTTCTTGATAAATTACTGGACATGGACTTTGATTAAAAAAAAATAATTATTTAATCATAGTCAACTGGTAATAAAACAATGATAATGTTAACTCTTATAAAACAAAAAGTGCTATAGATACAGATAGGGCAATCTACTAATACATTTTAATTACAACCGACACATTGTTGAAATGTATATAATGAGAATGGAGAATCAACAAATATGTTCCAACAGTGGAATGAGCATTTTATTAAAATAGATTGATCTTTTTTGAAGGTTATCAGCTTATTAGAGTGCCATAAACATCTAATAAACTAAAATGAATTCTTTTCCTCCTGCAAAAAAAGTAATAATGCAGTGAAATAAAATTACAGATTAATTTGAGTTTCAACATCTGTAAGTTTGGGCATAGATGGTTTAGAGTCATTAAATATCAAACCCAATAGTCACAGGAGCAGCAGTGGTCATAGTTTCAGAATTATCCACAGTTTAATACTAGGGACAGGGTGTCTAGTGACAGGGAAAACCGGGAAAACCTGGAAAAGTCAGGGAATTTTAAGATTCTGGAAAATTCAGGGAAAAGTCAGGGAAAATTTTAAAAAATCGGGAAAATATTTATTTTGATTAGAAACAAAACTAGTGGCCATTGATCTCGAATATTTGGTATTGTAAGCCAGCGGTTTAGGGGCAGGGCAGTCAGGAAATAACACTTCTTTATTTAGATGCCCATTATTTATTTGATAAGCCCAATGCTATGACTTCAGGACTTATGTCAATAAATATTAAACGTGTCGAGTTGGTACAGCTGGGAGGTTTTAGCCTGGATTGTGGCCTTGGGGTGCGCAGAGGTTCTGTTATCATATGGACAGGTAGGGATAACAGATAACTCAGTCTGTTTCTGACCACACAGAACGCTGTGTAAACATTCGTAGCCAGCTATTTGTCTAGACTCGTGATAGTATGTGTTTTATTTGACGGTGATTATTTGTACACCGTTTATTTCAACATGGAAGGTTCCAGTTTTCATTGCCGTAGCGGGCAAGCGCGTCATGCAGATGTCGTCATTACCTCCCCTCCTTCCTTAGGATAAATATAAACTAAAAGATAAAGTGACTGCAGCAGAGATTATATGGTGCGTGAATTTAGTAATGCAACACTTCTTTACGCAATGCAGAAGGTAGTGTGCCTCTTTCTAAGGATGTTCCCTGATAGCACCATTGCACAGAACATGAGATTGGGGAAATATAACATTTCCTATAGTGTTGTAATCGGTTTATCAAATTATATTAAAGACCTGTTACTGACATCATTAAATTCAAATTCTAACTATGTAATTGGCTTTGATGAAAGTTTAAACAAAATATCACAAAGAGCCCAAATGGATTTGAGTGTTAGGTATTGGGATGCAGAGACGGATGAAGTGAAAGCTTGATATTTTGGTTCTGTGTTCCTTACAGACACAAAAGCAAAAGAGTTACTCAATTCGTTCTTCAAAGTCTGGATTTATCCAAGATCCTTCAGATATCAATGTAAACTGGGCTTTCTATAGACATCTAAAAGAGGAAAAGTCAGGGAAAACTCAGGGAATTTCTTCAAGCTATTTTACTAGACACCCTGGAAAAGTCAGGGAAAACTCAGGGAATTTCTTCAAACTATTTTACTAGACACCCTGAGGGATGTCTCATAAGCAAGTTAACTATTTTTTAATATTTGTGTGCTAGGTGAAAATGTCTGGGAGTTGTGGGGAATTTGTGTCTGGATGTAGTGGTAGCACTGTACAACTAGAATGTGCATGGGTAGGTTGAGCAGGCAGTCAGGCTTCAGCCACTATGGAGATTACACTTGCTCCTGTCGCCGATTGTGAAATTTGTGATAAATGTTTTTACAGCAAAAAATAAAAATACAACTGTAATTCATCATGACTTGTGTAGTGTTTATAGTGAAGACATTATGATAAGGCCAATGGTTTCTCATTTGTACCAGTTATTTATTGAAAGGAGAACAACATTGTGCAGTGAAAAACAAAGTGGCCTCCTTTTCATTTCCTGTGCTCCAATTAATGTCAAAGATGTCCTAAGGGGAATTGACACTGATCGGCGCCTAATGCTTGATGAAATCCTTTCTCTACTGTCTATTAATGTGGAAAAAAGGCTTTGCAGGCCCCTCTGACAATCTGTGTGTATCAGAACTGACAAGAACAGTTTTTTGTTCTATGACAACGGTTGACCACATGCTGCTCGTGAGACTCAAGACCTGCTTGAGGAGTTTCAATGGGATGTTTTCGGACATCCACTTTACTCTCCTGACCTTGCACCAAATGCTTCTACTTGTTTCCGCAGGTGAAGCAACATCTTGGGGAAAGACGCTTTGCAAAACGAGGGTGGTGGTTTGAAACCAGTTGTTGAAAGATGGCTAGCTGGTACAGCAGGATAAGGATATGCCTAGGGATTGGAAAAACTTTTTCCGTAATACCAAAAATGTATTGAAAAACAAGGCGAATATGTAAAAAAATAGGTTTTTAAAAGTACTTTTCAAAATATATGTTTAAATAAAACAATTTTTCAATATTAGAAAAAAAAGGCAGTATAACTTATTTTTGAGACAGCCCACATATTAAATAAAATAAAAACTAAACCTTGTTTTACAAAATATTATATTTGCTGTTAGTGGTTGTGATGAAACTTGGCAATTTTTGCAAGCTTAATTTAATTATAAAAACTAATGGGAAAATTAATTATGTTGATAATTTGTATGGTTTATTACACGAAGTGATGTATGAGAAACTAAAATTTTGTGCATAATTTTGTTACATGCTAATCATTCTGGAATTACAGACATCTCTTTATGACAGCATTAGAGAACAGGTATGCCTCGGAAAACAGCCCTGAAAACCATACATTTCCAGTACCAGGAAGATTATTACTCCCTACCTACATAAATGTTTTCCTCCCATAAAGTTTTAAGCCCGATATGTGCTTTCCCTCTCAAAATAATAATAAAAAATTCCTTGCATCTTTATTTGGTAGATTATTATTAAGGAAAAAAATAATGCAAAGATTTCAAAAAATATATGTAAACAGTTTTTTTTTTTAATCGAATAGCACATTTAAACAGATTACTGTCTGTTATATGTAGATGGTAGAATAAATTGTAGATTAAGTTATTGATATGGATTTTGTTGGTACTTTAACAGCCAATATTTTACACTTAAAAAACCACTTAAATGTAGTGTTTATGCAGTTGAAAAAACACTACAGTAGGTAGTTAACCAGTATATAAAATAAGATGGAGATTTAAAAAGTATTGTTTAGTACTTAAATGACTAAAACCTCTCTTCTCTTGTAGTTTTAAAATAATATTATATTTCAGAGTCTATTCCATCCTATATTAGATAATGGGGAAATACATAATTTAGATTTTAGCTAATTGTCTTTTATACCAGAGCCATTATATCTTCGGCAGGTATTTATAATAGGAACAATAGGTGAACACTTATTTTTGAAGTTTAGAAATAAGTGACCCGTCATAAATCAAGGAACAAAGATTCACTATTACATTATTTTAAAATTATTTCAAAATGACGCAATATACAGTAATTTCGAAATTCCGAGTCCTGATATTTCGAATTTCCGTTAAATTCGTGCCTATCTCTATTTGAGTCTCTCTCTCTCTCTCTCTCTCTCTCTCTCTGTCTCTCTCTCTCTCTCTCTCTCTCTCTCTCTCTCTCTCTCTCTCTCTCTCTCTCTATATATATATATATATATATATATATGAAGTTAATATATTACTATTTTTGAGTAATTTTATCCACCGTTAAGTGCAATAATTTTACCTTGAGTGATGAGGCACCTTTCGGTCTTTGACCATTGTCGAATCACTCTGAGTGATTCGACAATGGTCAAAGACCGAAAGGTGCCTCATCACTCAAGGTAAAATTATTGCACTTAACGGTGGATAAAATTACTCAAAAATAGTAATATATTAACTTCATAAAGTCAGTGCAACGGAAAAACAATGGATAATATTAAATATATATATATATATATATATACATACGTCTGTCAGTCTATATATATTTATATATGAAGTCTATCAGTCTCCTAGTCCAAATAATCTTTACCAACCAAAACTAACCTAAATATATATATATTTATTTATATATATTTGAAAGAAAATAATGAGTTGGGCTTCTAAGGGATGTTTTTTTACCAATAATGTATCCAAAGAAAATGAGTCAGGCTTCTAAAAAAATTTCATATAAAGTTCTTTAAACTTATTTAGTGCATTTTCAACTATTGTATTAGTGCTTATTTAAACTCATGTTTTTTCTAATGCATGTATCCGATGCATGTATTTTTCGTGTAATCCGAGTTTTCGGTAAAGGGGTCTCGGTCCCATTTACCTCGAATTATTGAACTCTACTGTACTTTGTAATTGTAATAAAAGTTTACTGATTTTATCTGTTTCTCAAACACAATAGAAGATTCATATATGAGTTTTGAGCAGTGTTAAGGATTTAAAAATCGAATTAGTAACGTATTTTGAGACAATAGAAAATAAGGATGGCTGAGATCATACTACTTTAAGGGATGCATTTGGATTGACTTTACTTGGAAAATTGAACTGGTCGTTACAATTTATTGTTGTCAGATGCATTCAAATACTCTGAATAAACTATTAATTACAAACGAACAAACACACAAAAAATATCAAATTACTTCAGGTGAAATTAATTATTTCGCTCCCTCTATAAGAGATGTAAGCAGAGTTTTTCTGTTTCTGCAAAAAACGTGTAATAATATTATGAATTAACTAAAGATCGATTTCAAAATTCCAAACAATTGTACAGTATCTCAATTATTGACTCGAAAAGGTTTCTCGTCATCAAGAAATATTTACAGTTGCTCTAGTCAACACATTTAAAAAAAAATTACAACACATTTATTCCTAAAGAAAAGTTTTTCAGTGGGCTAATTGTGCTTAACAAAATGAGTGGTTTAAGAAAATGGTTTCTTTGAGTGAGCCTTTCAGTATTTTTGTTGACCATTCGTTCAAGATTCGTTCATCAAAACATAAAGTTATGCAAATTGCTATTACTACACCAGTTTAATGGCAGTCTGGCATTTTTTTTTAGAATGTAGAAAAGGTTATGAACATATTTAAGAAACATTATTAGCCAAGACCAACTTAATTTTCTGGCTGCACGTTCTGTTCATAAAATTGTAAAATCAGAAGTGACAATCTTTAATAATAGAGTTATCAATTCATATACTAATCAAAAAAACAGACAGTCTTAATTGTTCTACAAATAAAACAATAAATTACCAAATAGGCTATTGTCCATCTTCAAGTCTAAGTTTTATGAAGTAATTAGCATTTTCAGTACCTGGAAACCAAAAATAATTAAATTTGATTACTTTTATGAATTATGTTTTAAAATTTTATTGAATCAAATTGATTAAAAAAACCTGTAAACTAAATTTAAGCTGGTCGGGTCCACCAATGAAAATAGTCAAGAACCGTCACCGTTTAAAAGAAATTAGAATTAAGCCACAACTATAAAATGTTATATGATTTGTTTGAAAAGTGAAAAAAAGAGAATATCATGAATGAGAAATAAACTCATACTTTTGGTTTTCCAAGTGATGATCTTATAAACACAGAATTATCAAACAAATATTTATTCTTGAATTTTGTAGTCCATTACATTCGGTGAATCTTAATTAATCACTTGAACAATAGTTCATGACTATCCACACTTTAATTAAAGTTCGGATACTTATAAACTATTGTTTAAGTGATTAATTAAAATTTTTATTGTAAAAGAAGTAAAACAAAGAAGTATTGTTAATAATAGAAAATTTCAACTGTGCCCTTGTGCCAGTTATTACAAAGGTAATAATAATTCATTTGTTTAGAGAAATTATAAATTATTGTCCGTTTGTTATTTTTTATAAAACATTTGTAATCATATAAAATAAATCTCTTAACCTATGATGGACTTTTCTGACATAAAATCTCTATAGCGGGTTAGTTTTTAAGAAATTTGATATGATTTAATTTATGTTATTGTTTTTTCATTCAACTTCTTTTAGCTTCTACTATAGATGTTACCAGTAATCAAATCTCATCTCCTGCCACTTTTTCAAAAACTATATTATTTCAGAATCGTCTGACAATAAAAATATTTTAAAAAGATGGTTATCATCTAAAATATCATTTTGGAGCACTTGAGTATGACAATTTTCTATATTTTCAAATATTTGAGTAAATAATATAGTAAAATAGCTTGAGTATTTGGTATATATATATTAAAGGAGATTTTTTTCTTCGTAACAAACAAGAGCTAGTGCAAATGAGAAACAGCTTTTGATTGATTTAGTTGGCATATTTATATTATGTATAGCACAGGTATTTGAACTTTATATTCAGTATTTTATCTCACTTTACAATAGATTAAAATTGCTTGTTTCAATCATCTCGAATTTACATTTTTAATCAATAACTATAAGTAATTATTGCATAACTAAGTGAATACTTTTGAACTTGCTTGCAGACACGTTTCGAAACAGAAAAGAAAGTAGTAAATAGCCTAAAAATTTCAATGTGCTCTCCACTTGATACTCTTCATGCGTATAAGAAGTATTCATTTGCATGTCATGTGCATCGTATCAGTTCTGGTGTAACTATCACGATGTCTGAGGAATGCGATAACACAGATGGCTCATATTATACATTTATTTTACATACACAATGAATTTTAATTATACCCATGAAAAGAAGTTCAGAAGTGTAAGATCAGAGTTAAATAGCCAAAGAATAGGTGTGTCTGTTTTTCGAACTATTTGGCAGAATAGTATTTTGCATGCTGTCCCGTTTGTTCAATTGATACATTGTTAAATTTGTGGTGAGGGAATAGAAAGTGTTCAAATGTATCCAGATAAATTATATCTGTAATCATTGTTTTTAAGAAAAAAATAGTCATGAAACCCACACCACACATTTATGCATGAGAAACTATGGACTTCATGTCCCCAGGTCGTTCAGTTTTGACAATTGTAAATATTTGAGTGGAATTTTGTTTGTAAAATTTTGAATATAATAATTTCCATTTGTCATTAAAAAAACAATTAAGTGATAATGGTTTAGAATCTAGTTGATGTTAAATTCATCTCTTACAATATGGGGAAAACATAAACACAATTCTAAACACTGGATTTAGTTTTTTATTCCAGTTTACTAACAATTTGTTAAAAATTGGAGCTGTAATTTTTGTTATCTACCACAGCATCTAACAATGAAAATATTGGAAAGAACCCCAATACCACAAAAATAATCAGAAATAACAAATAAAACAAATTACTTAAGATTAAACCCTTATGTACATTTCAATGACCATGTCATCATCATCAGAGATGTACATCATCAGAGTGATTACAAACTCTAGTTTGTAACTTCTGGTTTGCTAGATTTTAATTTTGTATTAAGACCCTCTGATGATGATGACATGGTCATCAAAATGTTCATAAGGGTTTAATCTTAAGTAACTTGTTTTAATTGTTATTTTTGATTAATTTTGTGGTATTGGGGTTCTTTTCAATATTTTCACTGTCATATATTGTACCACTGTGCTCTTGATATTGTATACCACATCATGCTTGTAATTTTTTAAATTCTTCTAACACCTTGAAGTTTTTCCAAAATCTTTTACTAGAAATGGAGTTTTCCCTACCCATTAACTGTTAATTCTTATTTAATGTTTTACATTCTTACATTTCCAGATTAAAAAAAATTGTCTTATGATTGAGAGCTATGACAACTTTCTATCTGGGACTTGTTACTCTAGAACCTATTAACTATTTTAAGAAGAACTATATAGAGTTTATAAGAATTCTTTACAAATTTTTAGTAATTTTTTCATCATTTTTTTTACTTTATAAAAGCTTGCATTTATGTGTTATCTCCATATACTTTTGTACAGCATCATAACTACAAATCTGGCTGCTCCAGGGCAATTTTTGGAAAACCAGAATTTTGAGATAGTATATAATATTGGTAAAGCTTGGGTAAGACAATTTAGATTTTGTATTTTCTGTCTTCAGTATACTATCAGATGATATAACACCTGTGGCAATGATTTTTTTATTCTCTATGTATGTAGAACAGTGGAACCAAAATTGTCTTTCTAAAAAGGCAAATTGTATATATATATATATGAGTCAAAAATTTAATTTTGCTTCATCGTCAGTTTGGTACACTGTAGGTAGTTAAACGCAGTGCCGTAGCTGACTCTGTTACACTCTGCTTTTGTAAAAAATGTTTTCATATTTTTCCGATGTTGAAGCTTTTTTTTACAAACAAAAATATTTTCACTTCTATGCAAAAAATTAAAAGTGGATCGTACAATTCATAGAAATTACAATTCCAGTCTTTTCTTTGAAAATATGACATAGGATAGGAAGAAAGAGATGATTAGGTCAATTAAGGTAAATATTGATTACATTCTTTGGATTAAAACCTTTTTTTGTTTTGATTACAGATATTTATTAACATATTTCTGCGTTTTATTACAATATTTGAAGAATTAATATTAATGTAAGATTAGAACCATCTGTGATTAAAAAAAAATACTCATTGGTAACATTATCATGACCAGAACTGTATTTATGTATAAAAACATTTTTATAGACGTATAGAAAATATTTAGCCTAGTGGAATTAATTATTTGAAAAAAAATTTATATTGCTATTTTCATAATAGGAACAAATTCTTTCAACAACTCCTTTATACAACCCACAAGTAGAAGCCATTTCTCCAACATTGCCTGCTGAACTCTTAGCTGAAGATGCCAACTTCCGTACTATTAAAGATGATCTTCTCCAACAGATTAGCAAAGTAGATCGTGAAATTAGTAAAACTGAAGCTCAGATCTCCAAATTAAAAAAGAAACAGGTACGAAAATGTAGATTTAAGACATTAATTATAGTAGACTTATAGTATTGTTTAGAAATCCTATAGTTTTGGAAAGCAGTTAACCAACCTAAAGAGAGTTAACCAAACTAAATGCTAATTACATTTTATGTACAACTACAAATAGATAAAAGTATTCATAAAAAGTTTAAGAATGTTTGAATATAGTGAAAAATTTAATTTTCTATATAGTTTTGAGTTCTGTGATAAAACAACCCAGAAAATTCTAAAATATACTTTTTGGCTTGTTGGACATCTGGTATTTGGAATAATACCAAATAGGTTATTTTGTGTTTCCTTGTCATATTAAAAACATATTTTAATAAAATATTGTTTAATATTTAATAAAATATAGAGGTCATATCCAAGATTCATATAATTGAAATAAATGCAATCACTAATAATGATTAATAATGTTGAAGAGGATCATGTCTATCATGATGATAACGGTGATTACAAGGTGAAGCCAGCTGTACAATAAACACCTTTTTACTTTAGTTTGAGGTTTGCTATTTTGATATCTTTAATGCTTTCATATATGGAGTAAGCAGCCAGGGGGATGTGATATTCCCTTATCTAGGAGTTCTCAAATGGTGTGTTACAGTCCCCTTGCGGTCGTAGGATGTATCTTGAGGGTTGCAAGATACAGAGAAAAATTAAAAATAATTAATCATTGTCGTAGTTTTTCTGTTAAAAAAGATACACTAACATTGTACCAAACATTTATGTTTCTATTTTTGTAATCTCTAGAATAACGTTTATTACACACACAAAAATGTCATTCTCCAGTGTCAAATGGTTTCTTGATTTGGCTCTTAAATTCACCACTATAGCGAAACTTTGTTCACAGTTGTAAGATGTAGAAAATAGTAACAAAGTTTTAAACGCTATTGTGCACAGTTCTAGGTATTCCTTTGTAATATTATTCAACATTTTTCAACACAAGCATTACTGTAATTTAACAATTATAGTTTTTTTAATTGTTTTTTCATGTTAAAACTGGGGGAGATTGCCAAAATATTCAGTGTAAAAAGGGAGTTGTGTGTATAAAAGGTTGGGAACTCCTGCTCTAATCTGATGTCTGTTATTTGGTATTGTTTTGCAAGCTTCTTCTTTTGGTTCATACTACGACTTCCAGGGAGGATTTCCCCCAAAATATTGATATGTTTTATATATCTTCATTTATGTTATACAGTTGTTTCCATGTCAATTGTATTATCTTCATTACTTCATTAGGTAAATGGAATTCCTCTTTCTGCATTGCTTGACTTTGTTTTTTTGTAGGAGATTTATGACTCAGTGGTTGACTCGGAGAGTGCAAATATCGCCTGTTTATTAATTTTTCTGTTATTTTTCATCCCAGATAAAGAAGAAGGAGTTCTTTCCATTGTAGCATAGTACTAAAAGGAACAGCTGTTCTCTTGGTGTATGAACCTTTTAGAGCAGTTTCTGTATGATGACCTATGAGTTTCTGCTTGCCTCCAATCTTTAAGATGTCTGCAACTCTGTTCTCTTTCACCATAGTGTTAGCTAATTTACATAGATGTGCTAACTCTCTTCCGCCTATTTTACATTCAAATGCGTGAATGAAAAAAAAGAAGAAATATAAAATGAAATCCTAACCATAAAGTAGTATAAGGTTAAAAAGAATTGTTTAAGAGAAACCAAATAAATATTTTTTTATAGGTAGAGGATCCAACGTAACATTAAATTAAACCGTATAAAGGCAACTTTGGTATATAGTAGTCATCACGGCTATGCTTGCATGGTAACAATGGCTAAATAATGTTTATTTGGAATTGATAACAAATCTGGAAATCGATAAAACTTGTAAGAAAAAATCAATGTTAGGAGCATTGAAATATGTACATGCACACACACACACACATATATCACATATGTCAGATTGAATCTGTGATTACAATTATTTTATTTCATTCTCTCATATTTCTTTTTGTGTTTTCTCTTCGATTGACAAAGACCACTGTGTGGTTGAAATATATCATTGTTTAAGTGATTTTATGTGTTTCTATTTCAAGATTACAGAGTGGACTCTTACCAAGGTAAGTCTGTCAGTCTCCTAGTCCAAAAAATCTAAATAATCTTTACCAACCAAAACTAACCTATAAATATATATATATATATAAGGTTAGTTATAGTGGAGCTTTAAGCTTATTTAGGATTTTTGGAGGAGATAGGAGACTGACAGACTTACCTAATGGCAACAGTCCAAAACTGCAATCTTTTGGAAATAAATAAATAGATAGATAGATCTCTATTTATTTATTTCCAAGAGATTGCAGTTTTGGATTATGGCCATTAGGTAAATCTGTCAGTCTCCTATCTAGTCCAAAAGTTCCTATATATAATAATATATATTTATAGGTTAGTTTTGGTTGGTAAAGATTATTTAGATTTTTTGGACTAGGAGACTGACAGACTTACCTTGGTAAGAGTCCACTCTGTAGTCTTACCAAGGTAAGTCTGTCAGTCTCCTAGTCCAAAAAATCTATCTATCTATATATATATATATATATATATATATATATATATATATATATATATATATATATATATATATATATATATATATCAGTGCAATCGAACAATAATGAACACACACAGGTTAAACACCACACATACACACACACACACACACGCACACGCCACACACAATATATATTTATTTATTTATAAATAGCAGAAGAATTTCATAAATATACAGCCACATTCTATATTTATTTAGGTTTCATATCTTTCAAATAGTTCAAAATAATTAAATACTTTCAAAACCTTCATACATATTTGTTTTGTGGTATATGGTTACATTGTTTCGTATAGAATACATAGTTTTTTTGTAAAACTATTTAGAATTGCTTTTTAAAGGTTCATGTATAAAATAAATTTAATACAATAGTAATATCAAAATTGTACTGTTTATTTCCAGCAAGAGTTGGAAGAAGCAGCATGTCAGCCTGAACCTAAGAAGGAAGAAGAAGAAAATGCAGCAGCACATCAGCCGAAGCACCAATCACCTGCACAAATAATTTATGCTGAGAACAGAGTAAGTTAAATTCTTATATTTAATACTCATACGTTTGATATATTGTTACTATTACAATGAAAAAGTCAGTAAATTTAAAATTTATGCCTTATGGATATTGTCGATGCAGAAAATTACAACCAAATCTATTCTGACTGGATACTTCATAGGTATATGTTAATATAGGTAGATAGTAATGTTGTATAAAATTATAACCAAACCTATCTTGACTGGATACTTCGTAGGTATATTTTGATATAGATGGATAGTAAAGTTGAATAACATTATAACCAAATCTATCCTGACTGGATACTTAGTAGGTATATTTTAATGTAGGTATATAGTCATGTTGTATATAATTATAACATAAAATTATATGTATTTTTTATTTTACACGGAAAAAAGTTTATATTAATGTTCTACACATTGAAATGAGTAATTAAAAAAAAAAAAAATTAACAATATCAATAAGACTTGTTTACGCTATACATGCCATTACAACCTAACATTTAAAGTGGGAAAAAAGTAACTTTCCGTTTCCGCGGAAATAGAATTTGATATTTGTGTTATACACATTAAAACGAGTAATTTAAGACGAAAAACATTTTTTTAAAACCAACGTCATTAAGACTATATTTTTACCGCATTTTTGTATAGAGCCGTATAATAACAGGTGTGTTGGCAGATGAATATCGAAAGTGAATACAAGTTAGTATAAAACATTTTACACTATTTATATTTTGAAGTGTATTTATGGAACGGCTTGTAAGCATTAATTTCTATATTTTATATTGTACTCTAAAACTTATACTGTATAAAATTTGAACTATTATTGTTCAACAATAACCAGAAATAAGTTACAAAATTTTCTTTAAAATGTACATTGCTTGTAAAATCCCATGAGTAACCAAATTTTTGTTAATTATGGAATTGTACAGATTTTTTTTTACTTTGGGCCAGGCTATATTATCAATCACCATAGACAATAAAATTCTCAAGTATTATACCTCATTCAAGACTTGATATTTACACAGTGATAATAATAGTATGATTGTCAGGTTGACAGTTACATGGTGAATTAGGTGTCAAATAATTTTAAAGGTTTCATATGATTGCCCAGTTTACATATTATTGAATAATAATTGTGTTTATAATGTTGTAGCTTTATTATTATTCACGTTTTATTTTATTATTATAATTAAACTTTGTTCACAGAAAAAGGCACGCAAGGCTCATGCTTTATTGGAAAAATTGGGTCCCAAAGTGGAATTGGTATGTCATTTTAAATAAATAAGTAATGTAAGACATTTCATTGCATGATCTGATTATTTTGTTAAAATAACATAATTATAGGATTTTAGAAAATTATGTAAAGTAGAATTTGTTTAACACATTCAGCATGGCGGCGATATTGGATAGCTCATCAAACTACTGTCTGTTTCTTGGTTAACTTCCACATTTGACGGCATTGTTTTATCTCAAAATCTATACTAAAATTCTTAGTTATAAACGAGAAAAAAAGTTAAAAACATTGTAAACACTATTTAACTGTAAAAATTAGGAGCGTGCCGGTGCGCTCGCCATCTCTGGCAGTAGAACCATTGAAATGCTATGCGGGTTGCATAGCTTGTCGTTGCATCTAACTATTGTGCCCGTTGTTTTCATCTTAATAATTTTATTTCTACCATATACAGATTTATTGGGGAGATCAAAACAGTGTATTAAACATTAAAATATATTTTTATTTATCGGGTCACAATAAAACGAAATGTACATAAAATATCAACTAATACAACTGATAAAACTCAATAAAAAAATACAGAGAAAAAAGATAATTTACATAAAAATCTAAAGTACCTACTACTAAATAGACTATTTACATATTAAATTAACCACTCAACGTTAAACTCGGAGTGTTTGTTTCTACTTATGTTGTGTTTCACAAAACGATAGAGATCGATAATGTAAACGCAGTCATAGATAATGTATATGTCATGTCCTAGACTATTTATAGCTGACATTTGTTTACTACAATCTTATGACATGTTAGGTTTTCGGGCGTCCAAGCATTTTGTCAATGACTCTTATTTACAGTAGTCTCCCACCTCGAGTAGGTTCATTCAGTCTAACAGGACAGTTATCGTTTATTCTTGCGTTAGTTTAAAAAGCTTAGTTTATTTTTATGATCGTTGTTTTTACCGGATATTTTGCCGAGTTAAGTGGTTCAAACTAAAAAAAAAAACATTGAAATATAAAAGTTAAACCAAATTAAATCTGTTCATAAAACTTCCTGAAACATTTTTTCATTTGAAGCATCAAAAAGTTAACTTGTAATGGTCTGATTTAAAAAACGACTCAGGCACAATGTTCTCCAAACTCTTCTAAAGCACTGACGTAAAATTCAAACCATTATACAAATATTTATCGACACTAGAAAAGTTTTAATTAGACTGGGAGTGAGTGTGTCTGTGCGGTCGCCGTCTCTCAGAAAGGGAGTGGGGAGCTCACCGGCATGCAGGGAGCTCTCAGTGCCTCGCAAGGGAACCTAGTGCGTGCCGATAAGCTAGCTGTGCTGAACGTATTAACCCTTTGATTAGCAGTACCAGTATGTGAGATCGTGGAACAGCCTCTAAGAGGATCTATCATTTCTCTTAGATTAGCATTGCCGTACATTTACGATTTGTTTTCCTGTCTATTGTGCTGTATTCTAGGTTAAATATTTGCTACTATCTGGATGATAAATACTACACAGTGTACATAGTCACCATTCTTTTGTGTCCAAAGTCTATGGGTTTTCCCACGTATTTACAGATTGTTTCTAAGTTTGTGTGGTATTTTGCAATGAATAGGTGATTGAATAATGAAGAAGTTCTTTTGAGTTTAAAGTGTATGGTTCTTCCTAAGTTTTACAGATTGTTTTGAAGTTAGTGCGGTATTTTACAATGAATAAGTATTTTACACACAAAAAAAAGATTAGCATATTATTAAAAAAAAAAAAAATTGTAAGTAAACCTAAGGTAAAGTTTGGTTAACATGAAAAAATTTGTAAATTAAAAAAAAATTAACATATGTTAATATATAATTTTAAAAATTAGAGGAAAAACAAAAAAATAAAAAAAGAAAAACTTTGAAAACTGTCAAAATTATGTTGCTCCCAGGGGCCATATCAGGGCAGGCACATGTTGCTAATCAAAGGGTTAATTCTAAACTGAAACAGCTTCTGAAAAAAATTGAAATAACCAAAAATTCGAAATATGAAAGTTGGAAAATACCCTTACAGTCAAAAGCAGTCCAATTTTCGTGTGTGTGTGTCTATGACAATCACTTCTGTCGTTTTCAGTTATCGTGTCACTGGTCATTGTTAGGTTAAAAAACCGACCACACACACACACACACACACACACACACACACACACACACACACACACGCACACGCACACGCACAAATTTGATTTGAATAAGCAATAAAATTAAGCAGAGTGTATTTATAAATATTTGCAGTTAGATGCAATGGGTATGTATGTATTGCTTGATTCCAATCCATTTTGCAATTATGTTTACATTTCTGTAAGAGCGCCTCCATATCTCCTCTCTATTATTGATCATTTTACTCTACCAATAATAAAATTGGTTTAGTACTACTATTTAACCTAATCTAACAACTTGTCCTTTTTTGTATTTACTTCTATTTATGTTATGATTGCATTTTCATTTTGGCTCTGAAAAGTTCATTGTTTTTATTTTTGGCATCAATATTCCATATGTAAGTAAGAAGACGTCTATGTTGTTTTCGCAGCAAATGTTGTTGTTCAATGTTTTTTTTATAAACAATCATTCACAAGCAATATTGAGGTGGAATAAAATAAACTATTCACTGGTAGAATATACTTGGGTATAACTTAAATAGATGCAGTATTAGAAATTTTATAATAGACAGTCAATAATACTTCCTATTCTAACATTATAACAGAATTCCTTCTTGCCATTACTACATATAGCCAATGAAGCCTTTCCTGTGTTTGTTGAAAGTAGTGTAAACAAACTTTCCGGTTTGTATTTAACACATTTGCTGCTAACACAATCTTGTGGTCACTGACCTTGACCTATTTGACTGCTGTCTTGCCCATTCATTTCTTCGTGTTAATGGTGTTTGGTGTCAGGTTAGCATAAAGCAGAGATAAATGTTATTGTGTTTAGAATGTAAAGGATGTTTTAGAATAAGAATTTATGTGTAATAATAACATATATAATAGCATAACAATAGCATTCCGATGTCATTTCCATTATTTGTCACAATGATGTGTTAATTTTTTCTCATGCAAAGAGATGTGTTTTTATTGGAATATTTAAATGAATCATGAAATTAGTAGTAAATGAATGAATTAATAATGATCAATTAATAATGAAATATATTGTTATATTTTTTAATTTTGAAACACTTAACATTCTGTTGAAAGTATTAATAAACATGGACTGTCATTAAAATAGACAGGTGCTTATTTCTATTTTAAGTTTAGTTGTTACAAAAGTACATAAAAAATGTTGAAACATTTGTTTTTAATTAATATTAATCTTTTATTAAAGTTCAGATAGTCATAAACTATTGATTAATAAATATTGTGAAAAGTTAAAATTTGTGTTGTTTAATCACAAAAGATTTTTTAAATTTGTTGAATTTTTTGTTCTTTTTTTACAAAAAGCGGTTTACTGCAAATTCAGCTTCCTACATTCTATGTTCTCTGATCACGTGCTATTAGTATATTTCTCCATTAAGGTTCTTTTTCCATTTACGATTCCTGACAACAGTTTTTTTTTTTAGGCAAAGTTCTCAAATTTCTTTTCCTTTTCATTAATTTCAAATCACTTGTTCTTCACTCAGTGTTTTGTATTACTCACCTATTTAACATGTTTTTTTCCAGATCCACATTTAAATATTCATATCTTTCCCAGGGAGGGAGGTAGGTTACGAGAGAGAGAGGGGAGACCAATATTTATCCTAAATGTAATACAGCACATTACAACCAATTATATGATAGTATTACTTTACTTTTCAAAATGAACATTAAGAAACTTATAGAATAACATGTTAGCTGAGACTATTATGTTCTATATTTGCAGATAATGACTATAAAATACGATAAAAACCAGAGAAAAGTTGCTTACTTATGCTGCATCATTTAAACACACACACACACAGAGAGACACACAGCGCGCGCGCACACGCACACCTTTTACTATTGTTACCCCTAAAACTTTTCTTAAAACCACCTGATACTAGTTTTCCAAGACTCCAATATTTATTTTTATTCTGCTTACTGGTCCCTGGATTATTATTCTGGATTATTATTGATTAGTCTGTAGAGAGACTAAAAGTTGAAATGAAACGCGGGGCGGCAAAAGTATTGTCTACCAGATTACTTGCAGTTGCGCAATCGTGAATCACAATTAACATAGAAAGATTAATAACTGCTCTAAGCAAAATCTAGTCATTTAGAAATAACAGCACGACGACACTGAATTTAACATGAATATAAAATACAAGTTCTCATAAGCCTTAGCTACGCACTTACCCTAGGTAAGAAGTGAAGAAACGTTCGAAGGAGCGAGGTTGAAGCTTCCACAGTACTGTGGTCGTCAGAGGCTGCATAGAGGTCTTGACGGCAGTAACGTAACTAAAAACTCAATTTAAATAATGAGTAACAAGTAAAAGTTTACCTTACAAGGCACTTAAGTTCTTACCGCGAGTCTACGCACTTAGATTGCACAATCGGCGTAACCGAGCGACACTTTAACACAGCGGCGAAAAATATAGTTCAAAATGTTCATCGACGCGGTCCGAACTTTACGCACATATTATTGAACGAAAGCGGTACGTTTAAATTGTCTGAAACAAAGCCCATGCGGAATAGGCGGCGCGGTTTAACACAGGACTGCCCTAGTCGAGAGCCACGAAACTTCTCCCAATGTGTTGAAGCGGAAAGAACTGTAGAAATTGAAGGGAGGGGGGTTCAGAGAGGTCATCAGGAAAAAATCAATACTTGTTCCATATATCGATTAGTGGGCCAGAAATCACGTGACCAATACCGTCATGGCACAGCTGAGCGATTTAAATAGATAGATCAACGTAGCACGTTCAAACTTCGAGCGCTGACTCGAACAATTATATTGTTTAGCAAATGATGAAAATTAAGAAATAATTCAAATGGACGATAATTCTTGTCATGTACTTTTGTGATAACTTTGTCATTGGTCTCATATCCTTAATTTGATTCCTCGTTTAATGTACAAGTTAGTTGGCAGTCTTCATACCTTGATCCCTATACAAGTTTTCTTCTGAATTCTTGTAAGTTTATTTCTGTCTGCAGAAGCATTTTACAAGTCCTCAAATTGCTACTCTTGATATGTATTTGAATATTACAATATTATAACAGTTTGATACAGCTTAATAATTTCAAAATATACAACATAGGATGGATAAACTTTTACAGGTCAATGTTGTCTCTAGTTGGAAGTTCGTGTATTACCAAACAAATTTGAGAAAACATTGAGTTATTTGTTTTGGCACTGTAAGAATTCCTATGGTTTTTTGATGCTGGAGTTGTGTTTATGTTTATATATCTTTCCCTATCAGCTACATAGAAGGTCATTTGTATCTCTTGCACCTTCCTTACCTGAAACCAATTTGCACATTCTCCAACTTTGGCTTTGATGTTAAAATATAAGACTTGCAATTGCAATAAGTAAGAAAATATGTGTTAAATTTTATATTATATTATAAAAATGTGTAAAAATGTCTTAATTTTTATTCTGTTCTGTTACAGCCACTGTATAATCAACCATCAGACTCATCTGTTTACCATGAAAATAAACGGAGGTAAGAAATAGTACTGGTATAAATTTATTTTGTCTCAGATAGTTTCACTACTTTATTCAACAACTTAATTATAGATTCTTGTATGCTTTTAGTAAAAGTTTTTACTTTGGTCTAGAGTATTTTCACTACTAGTAGAAATATATATATATAGATTTTTTGGACTAGGAGACTGACAGACTTACCTTGGTAAGAGTCCACTCCGTAGTCTTGAAATAAGAACACATAAAAGCACTTAAACAATGATATATTTCAACCACACAGTGCTCTTTGTCAATCAAAGAGAAAACACAAAAAGAAATATGAGAGAATGAAATAAAATAATTATAAATAAAGTAATTATTTTATTTCATTCTCTTATATTTCTTTTTGTGTTTTCTCTTCGATTGACAAAGACCACTGTGTGGTTGAAATATATCATTGTTTAAGTGCTTTTATGTGTTTCTATTTCAAGACTACAGAGTGTACTCTTACCAAGGTAAGTCTGTCAGTCTTCTAGTCCAATATATATATATATATATATATATATATATATATATATATATATATATATATATATATATATATATATATTCTTGATATTTAACATTATCCATTGTTTTTCCGTTGCACTGACTTTATGAAGTTAATATATTACTATGTGAGTAATTTTATCCACCATTAATGGTGGATAAAATTACTCACATAGTAATATATTAACTTCATATATATATATATATTTTTTTTTTTTTTAAAAACAACATAGGTTATTCAAATACAAGAATATTTATTAATTTATATTCAAAGCTTTTGGTTGGTAAACAGTACCAACATCATCAGGAATGAACATTACAATAATGTAAAAATTTTCGTTCCTGATGATGTTGGTACTGTTTACCAACGAAAAGCTTTGAATATAAATTAATAAATATTCTTGTATTTGAATAACCTATGTTGTTTTAAATTATTAAACAAGAAAACGTATTATATATATATATATATATATATATATATATATATATATATATATATATAATGTAATAATGTAATAATGTAATGTAATGTAATAATGTAATGTATATAATGTAATGTATATATATATATATATATATATATATATATATGATCAAACTATAGCATCCCTATAGTAACTTAGTGTACCTTCTTTAATTTTATTTTATTGTACTGAAATACTAACATTCAAATTTTAACTTAATCTTTTTCATTCTCTTTATAACAATAAGAAAGCGAGTTGCAATGTCAGCATCGCAATACAAATATTGGCTAACACCCTAATACCCACAAAAATTATATAAAATAACTAATATTACAAGTCAACTAAGATTAAATCTTATGTACAAATTTAATGACCTTATCATCATTCATCTAATTACAAATTTACAATCTAGAATATATACAAACTAGACTGACAAGGCTGAAGGTAAGTCTAGTTTGCATGTTGTTATATTAAAGATTGTAAATTTATATCAGGACCCTCTGATGATGTTGGTGATAATTTGTATCAAAAGGGTGAGTGTTTGGACTAGCTACACCTACTAAACACACACACATGCACGCACACACGCACACACACAGTTCTATCATCATAAGATAAGATTATATTTCCTCTATGAACATTGGTAAAACATACAACTTTAAACAGTAACAAAAGATTAAACTTTTCATTCAATAGATTGAAGAAAGTCAATCTTTAAGACTTAGAAAACAAGTTATTATAAAGAAGTGCTATATATTAGAGTAGAGTTTTCTACTTTTTGTACTCAAAAGCAGATACTGCACTCAAATATATAGAAATATTCCTAACAGAAATAAAGATAAGTATTTTAAGAATAAAGAAGTGCTTTTGTTATATATATTGCTTAATAAGGATAAATATTTATGACAGTCTTAGACCTTATTACATTATATTAATTTAGTTTTGGCTTTCAGACATGTTTTGTTTCGAAGGCGTTTATTAGAACATCTTAGAAAAAAACACGTTGAGCGAGAGGCTCGTGAAAAATATCTCACACAGACCTACTCGCGGTTAGTTCAAGAATGGCTTCGAAAGGTTGAAAAGGTAATTTTTTTATCTTGTTTGGATAAATATAAAATATTTATTTGTTCAGTCTTTGAAGATATTTTTTAAAATAGAGTTATTACTTTAAAAAAGGAATAACAGTAAACATTTTAATATTATTTCACAAATATTTAGAGCATAAAAATAGTAATAACATATTTTTAGAAAGATTTTTTGAATCATTTATTTACTTATAGATAAGCCACTGAACAAGGGCTGTTTAAACAGTGATAAGGCATGTCATATAATATGGATGTTTTGTACATCAGTTCTGTTGAGATTTAAAAATGTTCAACACTCAAGAAATATTTGCTAGTAATTGCTCTTTGGGAGTATTAATACTATATTGGTTTTTAGCAATTAAAAATGTTGTATTTTTTGTTCAGTGTTGTATTGTTTGTGATTAAGAGTTTAGAAGTTAAATATATGTAATTTTAGCCATATTGGCAATAAAACCATTAATATTTCTTGCTGTGCCTGTGAGATGTTCATTACGTTATTCAAATAATTTGGCTTTTATCTTGGGTAAACTCAGTGAACCTTAAAAGTGAAAACCTGAGTTTTCATTTTAGAAGGAATTTGTATAAAAATGAATACAGTGGATATGATAAAATTATAAAATAATAAAAATTGAGTGTCTTAGCAAAATGAGGGGGGTTTAGACATTATTATAACTGAAGAAGTAACTCTGTTCAACATTCCATTCTTGTTATCTAACCTTTTTCCCTATGCACTCTGCTTCTGTAGCTGATATAAGTTTGTCTGATCAAAAACATTTATACAAACATCCAAAATACAAAATATTTTAAAGTTAATTAGAGAGTGAAAATCTCATTACAGATTAGTTTTATTAAAACAGACTAGTTTCGAAGATGATGTTGCCTTCATCAGTTCTTGGCTACTACAGTGAGTACTAATGAAGGTGATATCGTTGTGAAAACTAGTCGGTTTTGTTTTAATAAATGAATCTGTAGATAGATTTAGAGTGAATAAATTTTCACCATTGACAAAATATTTTATTAAAAATATCCAATTGCATGGTGTACATATGAAGTAGTTGTTTACATAAATGAATTTATGACATATTTTACATAATTTCATATTCAAAATCAACATGTAATTAGATTTTTTTTGCAGATAACATCGACATAATTTCCAAAAATTAATCATTGGACTAAAGCTATAGTTAGGGTTTAATTTTATAACTATAATAACTATAGTAACCACAACTGTGGTGTAGTTTTTAAATATAAATAAATAAAACCCCTGAAACCACAAACACTTTTTATTTATCACCTGATGTACATTTCGATTGCAAAGCAATCATCTTTAGAGGAAATTACTACAAGACAACCTCTCTTGTAAAAGACCAAAGTAGTATTGTAGTAGGACTTTTAGCAATCATTTCCTCTGAAGATGATTGCTTTGCAATCGAAATGTACATCAGGATACAAATAAAAAGTTTTTGTGGTTTAAGAGATTTTATTTATTTATAATTTTATATCTATATCCTACTTTTCATAAATATTTATAAGAAACTGCACTGTGAAACATAAAACAACACACTTTAATGAGAGGTTTTGTTACTGTTAATTTAGATCCTTATATTTCCAACCATAACATTAAAAAATTAGTGCTGTTTTCTACATTTTGGAATGTATTAGCAAGAATACATAAA
The DNA here is from genome assembly GCA_036971475.1 of Prosapia bicincta. NCBI lineage: Eukaryota > Metazoa > Arthropoda > Insecta > Hemiptera > Cercopidae > Prosapia > Prosapia bicincta. The sequence continues at coordinate 133,067,717 of JBAIZL010000002.1, read as the reverse complement.
AGAATATTAAATGTTTGTATTAAATAACAACAAGTATATAAATTGATCAAGTTGTGTTATTCTGCCGTAAAACTCAAATAATACTAAAGTTAAGCTAAGTTGAGCTGAATGTATGAAGCTAAAGTTAATTTTTTTCATATAACAAATTTTATTTTTTTAAATGTATATAATGTAAAAAAAAATTGTAAAAACTAGTTTTGCATAGATATAATTAAAGTCTAATCAATTACAAACAAAATGAAACCTCAACACAATCACTACCGAGTGGTGCATATATGCGCCATCTGGTTTTTCACAAGAGACTAGCGATAAGAATTCTTTCCACACATTCCATGCTAATGTGGGTCTGACCTTCATTACAGACCAAATCGGGAATGTTGTTGCAATAACATGTTTGTTAAATGTGTATATTTGTTTTTGCTGTTTTTATTTTATTTTGAAATGGCTCATATATGAGCCAGCCGGTCTATAGCACGAAAATCTTATAATAGATTAAGCGTTCCACATACAAGCCACTACAGTAAAACCCCTTAAATCTAAACTCCGCAAAATTCAAACATGATTTTGATGAAAACTAAATTTTTAAAAGTATATAAAATTTAATAAAGTATGTTCTAAGTTTTACTAGTCAATAAAACAGGACTGAGATGTGTAATATATTGGAAATAACACTTAAAACCAGAAATGTCAGACAGAGGCTTATATCAAGAAACAGCCAACTAACTTGTCTTGCTAGACAGATTGCTTATATAGGCTATATACCGTATAAAAAAATACATATAATATAAATATTATTGTATTATAGACAAAATATGTTTATATTTGAGTTCTATATACAATACAGAATATTTACAAATGCACCCATCACTTGTGACATGTTTAGAACTGAATTTTGAAGTCATTGACCTCGACTACCTGAAAGACCAAATGTCCCACATTAACATCAGACATGCCTACAGACCAATAACGAATATATCAAGCCGTTAAAATAGACCACTGATTTATTAGAGGAATATTAGTAACTTGTACACAGTGTGCCAGATATTAGCCGTTAGTCCATTTAATCTACCCTGAGTGACGCATATGTATGACAATTCCCTAGAAGTACAGAGCGTACGGCGCATATGTGAGTCAGCTGGTATATATTAATAGTTATTTGCTTAACATTGCAGTAGTGAACATGTTAAGTATTGTTAAGCATTGTTAAACATGTTAAGAAACTTTAAGCACTTAAAGTGATATGATGACTATAGATTATGTGTAAGAGTATAATATAAAAGGTACCAACATATCCCAGCGAGTCTTGTTGAAGCTGTTAACAAAATGTCATGCACTAATAGCTTGTGGTCATCTGTTTGAACCAGTCTTTCACTCATGAGGTATATTAAATGAACATCATTATTTATTCAAAACACGTTAGTTTTATTCATATGATATTTGTTTTCTATTTATTAATCTATGCTCTATCTACAACTCTAGGTAGGTTTAAAGAGTTGATTATAAGAATGATTTCGTTTGTTTTAACAGGTTGAAAATTCTCAGAAAAGGAAAGCTAAGGAAGCAAAGAATAGAGAATTTTTCGAGAAGGTGTTTCCTGAGCTAAGGAAACAAAGAGAAGACCGAGAAAGATTTAACAGAGTTGGTGCTCGTATTAAAAGTGAAGCTGATCTGGAGGAGATAATGGATGGTTTGCAAGAACAAGAGGTTATTTACTTCACTTAATGTTGTTTGTAATGATATATTAAGAGAGTAACTTTTTTTAAAAATATGTAAACAAAATGAAATTTTCAACAGTTTTTATACGTTTAAAAATCACACTGTGTAACATGGATTGCACAAGGTGGTAACAGATCTGGAATAGGAGAAATGTTCATGAATATTGCTCTTGGTCTGGGACATTTTATAGTAACTTTAATAACACATTCAAGCCTACATTTGAGTATAGAACTGGCCATTTATTAGTTAATGCTAGTCGCCCATGCCCGTTAATAGTTCAGAATCCTGTATTTATTTCCATAGCAACGTAATACCTCTCGTTCTTGGATTCATTGAAATCGTTCTTTATATTGGTTATTCTACTTTACATGTCTATCTTTAGGCAAATCAGAGTTGTTCTTATATTAAAAAACCTAGTTCGTTAAGTGTGGCGACCGAGAGGTAGCAGACAGATGTTGGTTTGGTTACACAGTGAGAGTTTTGTTAGTGGGAGTTGTTTATGTTTGGAGTTTGTTTTTGTTTGCCCTTAATTTGATCTATCAGTTATTTCCTTTATTTAATTTGTAGTTTGTAAAATTTTGTTGAGGTTTTGAGTTTCTTGTTTTGCTTTAAAAGTTTTATTTTTTAGTTATTTAGTTTAATTAATTTTTATTGTTAGAGATATTGTGGTATAGATATAATGGCTAAAAACGCTTTAGGAAGATATTCAATACGAGATATATTGCTTTTAGACAGAGACAGTGTGTCCCAAGCTGCTTCAAGTTATACCGCCAAATCAAATTATTTCCAGTGGAGTGTAGTGTTGTTTGGGTGGCTTTTATTTGAAAATATTTCTTTTAACCCCCACCCAATATAATAAGATAGGTTGTGTAAATATATAGGGCAATATTTCTAAATTACATTTTCTTTTAGCTTTAAAAAGATGTATAACATGTAATATTTATTATCATTCCAATGTAAAATATGTGTAGTGAAATACAGTGTTGCTATTTTATTTTTTTGACTCTTTTATACGTTTTTCAAAGGAGCATAACGCCATCTATATGTAAGTAATTAATTCATATGTATATATTTCTTAAAGCTTGTTTCATTCCCTTTACAAAAATGTGTAATTTGTTGTAAATATGGTATTTATTATAAGTCAGAAATTGTTTATATTTTACCTAAAAACCTCCAAGCAGATAGAGACGGTAGCCTATTAAGGAACTAGGCTTTAAAGTGTTAACAATCTTTTGTCTAACAATATCATTCACAGTTTGAACAATGATCTCTTGTTTCACTTACACATGCGGGAAAACAATAGAGGGAATCGTATGTAAAAGTGAACATTATTACAGAGGGCTTACTAGGAATTCATATGGGATTTATATAGGGATTCATATAGAAGTTTTGGCGGAGTAGTAGAGAGAGAGAGAGAGAGAGAGAGAGAGAGAGAGTTGAGCCTGCCCGAGTGAGAGTGAAACAGCAGAGCAAGAAGAGCAGTGATGAACAGACTAGAAATGCTTCCAATTTATCTTTTTTGTTGTGTCATAAGTAATAAAAAATATTTTTTTTCATCTCAACAATAGCAGACATAATTCGACAATCGGTCAGCAGAATTTCGCAGTTTTAAATTTACATATTTTGCTTGCTCATTCATCTTGAACCTAGTTTCAACCCTCTCTTTTCATGTAAAACTAAACCCTCCACCCAAAAAGTGATTTGTAAGACAGCGAATTCTATGAACATGAGTTTTTCAGTTGGCCAAATCTTCTTTCTCATGAATTTGTGTAATATAGTACAGTTAACAGGTGGACCTTCTTTTACCTCTCCGATTGAAGACTACCCAACCTAACGTATTCAGGTTGAATTTCCCTGCTTTCTGCAACAATCCTCCCTTAAGATCACACTGTCCCAACTCCATTTTCAATGAATGATCTATAGTGAAATTTTTATCCATATTTGATCCAATTTGTAATAATTTTTTGAAGGGATGGGCAGATACCAAAATCGATTCTGATTGTGTTCTCGGTTCTAAAACTTTTCTTCTGATTCTTGATTCTTTTAAGATATATAGGCCTACATTATTTACTCGAATAATGAATTTAGTTAACATTTCGATCATATGGGGAAGCCATAATAATTCCGTTTTTCCATGTAATAGGATAGACAAAACGTTCATCCTTGATTTATAAATAGGAATTTCTGAAAGCATGACAAACATACCAGATTAAAGTAGATTTATTTAAAATTACAAATGTGAACTTCAGTTTACAATTACAATATAGCTTCAGTAATACACATTTCAGTTTGTATTGGAGAAATTGGAACTAAATTTTATTTATATTTTGCTTTGACATCTATGTGTGCATCTGGAGAAATTGGAACTACATTTTATTTGTATTTTGCTTTGACATCTATGAAGCGGTGGCTTCTGATTTTCTTTGTTGTTGCGTCATAAATAATAATATTTTCGTTATCTCATATCGTCATTTGCTTTATTCGTTTAATTCATTCAAAGTAACTAATAAATAAATAAGACGTAGTTGATAATTCACTATTTTTCTTACAAATTACATCACTCACTTATTTTAACAGCTGCAAAAACAAGATTCGGAATCGAAACTTAATCAATAGCTAATCGACTATTGATGATTACTCGTTATTGTTAAAATCGATGAATTTCGATAGAATCGGAATCAGCCCATCCCCACTTTTTTGATATCTTACACTTTGTAAAAAATTATAATAACACAATGATTTGTATAAAATCATAAATCCATTCAAGATATATCATTTAGTTTATAGATACTATATTTAATGACAATATTGTGTTGCTTTTCAGGTACGTAATACAAATGCTCAGCATATTTTATCTTACGGTATTGGTTTTCTAATATTTTGTTTTATTTAATAGTAGAAACTAACACACTCTCACTATAAATACTTTTATTAAGTTAAATATGTTTAAGTGATTACAATTCTTCAACAAGTAAAACATAACTAAAATAACAAACAAGGTTACCTTCCATAATAATAGTGGTAACTACAATTAGTATGTATGAAAGATCGTTTATATATTTGTGCGTGTAGAATTTGTCTAACCATTGAGTAACAAAGAAAAAATATAATATGAGAGGTAACCGTACTCTTATTTTACTTTTACTTTACTTGTGGTAGAGTATAGTTATGAAGTAGAATTCCAATTACCCATATAGCTTTCAGATTTTCAGGGAAAAAATTAAGACAGACAAATACTTAATGATTATGTCTGCATGTGCTATTGCCTTTTTCCCGCGAAGCTAGTGTACACCACAAACATTAAATGTATGCTGAGTCACCATCTCAGTGCAGTGTTGGCCGCTACCAGGTGACTGGCCTGGCCCAACTGTCGCTATTCGTTTTGATTAGCCAGTCAGTATGATTTTCTGCTACTTTGATCTACTCTTTTGCATCGGTCTGTTGTTTTGCTTGTGAGTGCGTTTCGTCATTCACCATGGCTTCTAAGAGATGAGTTGTCTTATCTTTACCAAATAAACTAAGTATATGCCAATCAGATAAAAGAGTTGTGGGTAAACAATAGGCTAAGATATAAGGTGTTGGACACTAAAAGGAACAAACTTATACTTTTAAACTTGGTGTCAGTACTTGAAAATGAAGATGAATGTTTTAGAAAATCAATGAAGGCATAGAAAATTAAAGAATTATAAGATGCCGTTTTCAAGTGGATTTTGGGGACAACGTGCTATGGGTAGCCCAATTTTGGGTTCGATTCTTTGTGAAAAAGCTTAGAAAAAAATATAAAATTAAAAAAAGTTGTTATATCCCATTTGCAAGTTACATACAGTAATCACTTTATATTCACTGTTTTTTAAAAATAATCCAATTATCCTAATGTGGTATGGGGTCTCATCCCAATTGCTTTGGATAGTAGGAATTCTACTGTACCACTGATGATGATTGTTAAATTTGTTGGATTAAAAACAAACTATTTCTTGTGAGCATATAAATAATGACTAATTCATTCACAATCCAAGCAAAAATATTATTTATATATATTTTTTAAAAAAATGACAACATAGTTCCATATAATTTATAATTTTATTGTAAACACATAGTCCTTCCGGCAAATAAAATGCTGGTTCTTAGCACATAAGATATACTAAATTATAGTAGTTTTTCATTACAATTTTCTGAGTTGTAGGAAAGTATATGGAGGGTACTTAGAATAAAAAGCTTTTGGGTTTTTGTGGAAGTCATTAAAGTAGCAAAAACCTCTGATTATAGAGGTACAGGAAGCACTAATTTTTTGTGTAAATAATACTTCAAAAATAAGTTTATCATCTCACATTTAAAACAAAATATGACTTTTGTTTTCTTAGCATTTTAATTGTAGAAAACAAGAAAACAAATTCACTGCTTTCTGATATCATCTACAGATGTGTTTTAACTTGGTCAGGCCTACGAGTCATGAGCAAGTTATAATGCTTTCTATTATACTCATTAAAGCTATAAACATCAAAATAATTGTTATTTGTTCAATTCATCTGAACTTTGGATTTGCTACAGTTTTATTGACCACTCTAATAAAATGCAGTGGGCTTGAAAGCGCTATTGATGAATGCCCAATTGTAACAGGATAGCTTGGAAGTTAATCTTTATCTGTAATTTTCAAATTAAAACAATTCAGACCTGCCATTTGTTTTAAACCTGGTCAAAAGTTCTCAGTATATTTCTTCAGTAAACTAAACTTTATATTTCTGAGTATATTCTACGTATAGTAAGGAATAGTTTTTAAAAATAAGTAACACATTTTTTTTTTTTTTGATAGATGGAAGACAAAAAAATGAGATCTTATGCTGTTATTCCCCCGTTACTTCTTGATGCTCGTCAGCGGAAAATTTGTTATATAAATAATAATGGGCGTATTGAAGATTTCGAGTCTGACTACAAGGAAAGGGAACTTCTCAACGTTTGGACAAAAGGAGAGATTGAAATTTTCAAGGAAAAGTTTCTACAGCATCCAAAAAATTTTGGAATTATTGCCTCATACCTTGACAAAAAGAATGTGTGTGACTGTGTACAGTACTACTACCATAGTAAAAAGGAGGAAAATTACAAACGTCTTCTAAGTATGTATGATTTACATTATTTGTTTTCATGTTCAATTTGAGCCACTAGTATTAACTTGCGTACATTGATATATATAGCAATATGTAAAGTTATGCCTGTAGTAGCACTTAATTCTCTGCATAAATGAGAATGGCCATTTATAGACATGTATCCCTTCTAAACTTGAATGCCAACTGAGCTCTTGGTTTCTTGGAGATGGGCTGAGGGTAGGAAAACTATATTAGGGGGGTAGGGTAAGAGAATTTGGGGTTTTTTATATCAATATATGTATGTGAATTATAATGCAATTGGGTGTTGGGGGTACATGTGTTCTGTGAAAGTTGAAATGTTTTTATTTTTTGTATTTACATAATCTAGTATAAAATCCATATTTCACATTTAGTGTGTGACAAAATTGTAGGTTTATTGATATGTTTTTGTAATTGTATTACAATATCAAGAGTACAGTGGTACAATATATTACAATGAAAATATTGGAAAGAACCCCAATACCATAAAAATCATCAAAAATAACAAGTTACTTAAGATTAAACCTTTACGTTCATTTCGATGACAATGTCATCATCATCAGAGGGTCTTATTACAAAATAACAATCTAGCAAAGAAAAAGTTACAAACTAGAATAACTTCTTGATTGCTAGATTGTTAGTTTGTAGTACTCGTAAGAGCCTCTGATGGTGATGACATGGTTATCAAAATGTACATAAGGGTTTAATCTTAAGTAACTTGTACTATTTATTTTGTATTATTTTTGTGGTATTGGCGTTCTTTCCAATATTTTCATTTTGTAATTATTGTTTACATATATTAGATGTTCAGCTGTTAACTTTCGTATTATTATTGGTGATGTTTTATGTGCTTTTGGTAACATGTGAAATCTTTATTTAAATGTAGAAATTGGAACACGACCTACAAGTTAGTTAATATACTCAAGAGGAATTATATATATATATATATAGATTTTTTGGACTAGGAGACTGACAGACTTACCTTGGTAAGAGTCCACACTGTAGTCTTGAAATAGAAACACATAAAAGCACTTAAACAATGATATATTTCAACCACACAGTGGTCTTTGTCAATCGAAGAGAAAACACAAAAAGAAATATGAGAGAATGAAATAAAATAATTGTAATCCCAGATTACAATTAATGGATTTTATTTTATTTCATTCTCTCATATTTCTTTTTGTGTTTTCTCTTCGATTGACAAAGACCTCTCTGTGGTTGAAATATATCATTGTTTAAGTGCTTTTATGTGTTTCTATTTCAAGACTACAGTGTGGACTCTTACCAAGGTAAGTCTGTCAGTCTCCTAGTCCAAAAAATCTAAATAATCTTTACCAACCAAAACTAACCTAAAAATATATATGTATATATATATTCTTGATATTTAACGTTATCCATTGTTTTTCCGTTGCACTGACTTTATGAAGTTAATATATTACTATGTAAATAATTTTATCCACCATTAAGTGCAATAATTTTACCTTGAGTGATGAGGCACCTTTCGGTCAATTGACCATTGTCGAATCACTCTAGTGTTGGGGTGATTCGACAATGGTCAATTGACCGAAAGGTGCCTCATCACTCAAGGTAAAATTATTGCACTTAATGGTGGATAAGATTACTTACATAGTAATATATTAACTTCATATATATATATATGAAGTTGATATATTACTATTGTAAATTCTTTTTCCGCCACTAAGTGCAATAATTTTACTTTGTGTGATGAGGCACCTTTCGGGTCACTTGACTATTGTCGAATCACTGATTATTTTTTCTGGTGTAGATGTTCGGTCCATGATGTTGGTATTTGTTGACGTTACAGATCTCTTGATCTGCGTGTATGATGTTTTTATATAGTATGTCTTCTGTATATGTGGTCTGTAGGTTCATTAAATTGTTGTGTGTTTTTATAAATGTGGTATTTTTCTAGTGAGTTTAATTCTATTGGGTTATTATTTATTTGAAGTATGGTTATTCAACAATCGTCAAGTGACCTAAAGGTGCCTCATCACACCAAGGTAAAAATATTGCATTTAGTGGTGGATAAAAGTATTTACAATAGTAATATATCAACTTCATAAAGTCAGTGCAACGGAAAAATAATGGACAATGTAATATATATATATATATATATATATATATATATATATATATATATATATATATATATATAAATAGATTTTTTGGACTAGGAGACTGACAGACTTACCTTGGTAAGAGTCCACACTGTAGTCTTGAAATAGAAACACATAAAAGCACTTAAACAATGATATATTTCAACCACACAGTGGTCTTTGTCAATCGAAGAGAAAACACAAAAAGAAATATGAGAGAATGAAATAAATTTATTTTATTTATTTATTTCATTCTCTCATATTTCTTTTTGTGTTTTCTCTTCGATTGACAAAGACCACTGTGTGGTTGAAATATATCATTGTTTAAGTGCTTTTATGTGTTTCTATTTCAAGACTACAGAGTCACCAAGGTAAGTCTGTCAGTCTCCTAGTCCAAAAAATCTAAATAATCTTTACCAACCAAAACTAACCTAAAATATATATATATATATATATATATATATATATATATATATATATATATATATATATATGTTTAAAGTCGGTTTTCACTGTTTATTGAAGGTAAGTGTGGTTTTGGTTGTTTTTGTAATTATACAGTTAACAGTTTAGATGAAGGTACAGTACATCACAAACTAAGGTATATACAACTTCTCTGGTGTATATTAAACTAACCTGTAGTTTGTGCTCCAGTTACTACATTAGCCAAATAGCTATGTTCTTGATGTCATTTAACCTCCTACAATCCTTTTAAGCTCTTGTTGGGGTAGTGGAATCTTTGAGAGACGCTTTTGACTTGAAGACTACAATTGGATACCTAGTGAATTTATTTTATATGAAATGAAAACAAAGCTAATTGGAAAATATAAAATTTTTTATTTGTCTTTACAATTAATTATTTATTAGTTTATGTTATTTTACAGGATTTATCTTCTTAAGTTTTAACAATCACAGTTTGTCTAATTTAGTGCTAAGTAAGTCTATTAATATTTCTTTTCCTTATATTTACCATTTTTTATATCATTAATTTAAAATAATTTTAATATTAAGCACTTTGGCCAAGTTACATGTTCTGTACTATTACCATGTTTCTTGCATCGGTCATTTTGGCCGTTGCAATATGTTACCTAGAGCATTTAAAACAATAACAAACCTAGAATCATTGCCCAAACTAAACATGAAAATCAAACTCCACAAAATAGAACAATATGAAACTCTTAAACATTTAAAATTACTCCCAAACACGAATATGTGCACCTAATTACATTAAAGTCCTGGCATGATTTTTTTATTACTCCAAAATTCTTATTTTTTTATTATTAATTGTATTAATTATTAATAAACAATATGTAAAAAAATAGTAGCAATAGCAGGTTAAAAATAAAATGACTTTCGAAACATGTCATCTAGTAAGTAAATAGTTTTTACTTAGTTATTCAAATGATTACTTATGATAAAATTTTTACTTTTAAAAGGACCATTTTTATGATTCATGAGTAATCTGTAAGTTTATAAAATGCTGTCGACTTTTCATTAACCAGTTTCTATCTCTATATGTTCCAGAATTTTCAGTTTTCTTTCTACTTTTTTAATTTGCTAGTCCTACCAAATAACTCACTATATTATATCACGGTCCACAGTCAGTTACTTTTTTAAAGATCTTGCATAACCATTTCTTTTATAGATTACTTATCCTGTTTACTTTAGGCCTTTTCCACTGGGCTGCCAATGTAGTGGCCATCACTAGCAAATTTTACAGCTGTAAACCGATTCACCACATATGCCAGGCAAGCTACACTCTTTGGGATTATATTGCACTCTGACCAAATCATATCAACCATTGTCACCGCTTCAGTATCTATGCAGTGGGAACCTAATAGAGTTAATAATGTGCTTTACATATTGTTGATCGATGACATTGCGCATCACCACTCGCGTGACCATGACCTCATACTGGACCAAATAATAGCAAAAACATCCTTATACGATTTCTATATTAATTGCTTCTATTGAGTTGTTTTTAAAATCACTATTTTACAAAGTTTGTTATTTTTTGACTGGGTTATAGTTTATTTGAAGACTAGGTCATTAATAGGCCTGAAAACCATCAAAACATTAACCCCTTAACGGTCGATTTAAATTTCACTTTAACAACCCAAAAGTGCTTATTTTTTTTATTACTTATTTTCATCTGTTATAATATTACACAACTATTAAACATAAAATCAAAATTTAAAAAAAATATTTTTATGGAAGAAAGTGAAATTTACTTACATTTTGACTTTTTTTACAGAATTTCAGTTCTACATATCCATATATTCACTAATACTAGAAAAAAAGAAAAAAAAACACTAGGCTAAAACTGTACATCACAAGTCTACAATTTTACACATTTTAGAAGTTTTTCTGTGTGTGGAATATTTTAAAGCATGGCGAAACGCAAAGTGCCACGTCGCTCTCATTACACTGATAATGTGACTCACGCCGTATGTTATGCTTGGAACACACAGCACACCTCCTCATGGCATTTTCTCTTTTTTCTGTGAAAAATTCTTGTTGCACAATAATATCAACCAACTCATCTGTGTTAAATAACTTGAATAGTTCATATGGATCATTATGATTTTGTATCGTTACCTTTATTCCTGGATCTCCAGTGAAAACTTTTTCAGTTAATTTTTTTCCAGCAGAGTGGTAGTTTTCCCAAACAAAGCTATTTAGATTTGGAAGGACAGCAGTTGCATTTACTGGGTTTGGATTTTGCACCTGAGGGCCTAATACTAGAGGAGCATTGTCTTCTATCTCAATTTCCTCCCCTAAATCATCTATTTCATCTTCTGGATCACTATCAGAAGCACTTTCTAACAACAATTCATGCAATTGTCTGCCACTCAAAAATTCATCCATTTTATAGAATGTATGAATACATTTATAACCTAAAGCCAAAGTTCAAGAAATATCTCTCTTGAAAAAAGTAAACAGAAATATAATTTTCTTTTTTTTTTTTTTTTTTTTTTTTTTTTTTTTTTTTTTTTTTTTTTTTTTTTAAATATAAATAACTTCAAACACTAACTACACTATACACAAAATAATTAAATTGCATAAATAACACCATGAAACAATATGGCAAACGAATAGACAAGCACAAATGCACAGCAGGTTGGCCGTTGGCAACTGACAATTCAAACGTCTTGAATCGAAAAAAACATTGGTAAAAATAGTATCATATTACAAAATATTTGCTTGAAGATATATGCACACGATCTAACGGCATTCGGATGAACTTTGTCGAGCAAACGCGGCATAAACGGGATAAATACGATCAGGCCATTGACGTGACGTGTATACGCGGCAGCGGCCGTTTTTCAGCATTCCCCTCGTGTCGCGTATAGTCGTCACAAACCAGTAAGGGGTTAATAAACTTCATCTATTCCCCGAAATAACATTTAGGACATCTGGAATGTCACTGAAATATCATCATCATAGTAGACTTACATAATCAGCTCCAGGAGTAACAGCAAGTGCTGTCTATAAATATGTGGACATAAAGAGTGCTAATTCATTATTCTAGTTTTTTAAATATACAGTTTTTCCATTTGTATTTAAAATAATACATTTGTATTTCCATTTGTATTTCAAATAATTTTATTTTAAAACAGTAAATGCAGTAGAGTCTTGATAATTCGAGGTAGGGGGACTGAGACCCCTCAGAAAACTTGGATTACACGGAAATACTTTCCTGAATATTAGAAAAATACGAGTTCTAATGAAACTTAATACCATAATTAGGCATTCACAAAATAAGTTTATAAAACTTTATTGATTATAGTATTTACATAAATTTAATGTTGTTTTGGAATACATGTTCATCACAGTTGCTACATTTTTTGGAAAAAGTTATAAAGTGTTTCTGCGTTTCCTTATCAGATTGTTCTCGTACTGCGATTTTGCATTCACGTCTTAGCTGAAGCACATCTATTGCTGTGATATCTGTCTGTTGTTTAAAATAGCTTAGTGTACTTTCCAATGACTAATTCTCCGTGACTTTTTTCTTCTTGTATTGTCTCGGTTCACTGCCTTCAGTTTTGTACCATTCCAATAATCGTAACATCTATTATCTCAAATTGTTCTTCCTTACTCATCCATTAACTTACTTCTGTATATTTGGAATGTTCACAACCCGGAAATTTCTAGATAAGAAATGTCAAATCTGTTTCTTCTTATGGATCAATCAGAGCCGTCCTTGTGGAGGAGCGGCCGCTCCAGACCTCACGTTGAGGAAGGCCTAGCTTAGCAAAGCCTTACTCGTAGTAAAAAATATGTAAAAAGGTTTGTTTGAATTAAAATAATATAATTTACAGATATACATGCCTAAAATATCTGTCTGATTACCCGCGCAATATGTTAAATTATTGAATAATGACAAAACCTATGTACAAAATATCTGCATCACAACTAGAAGACTGCAAAACATCATTTGATTGGCTTTTCAATCTTGGCAAATAAAAAAAAATCATGTAAATAATTAGTGAATGATTGGTGCCTTTTTAAACACACTTTTATGCATGAGAATTTTAAAAATGTTTGGGGGAGACTACATTTTAAAAAAATGCCTCACAAACTTATTTTGCTCCAGGCCCTGCTATCTCTAAGGATGGTTCTAGGATCAATAACACAGTCAACAGTCAATTATAACTCAAGATTTATTCCAGGATTTATTAAATGTTTCTTCTTTCTGCTATCTCTAAGGACGGTTCTAGGATCAATAACACAGTCAACAGTCAATTATAACTCAAGATTTATTCCATGATTTATTAAATGTTTCTTCTTTCATTTTGTTCCATGATTCGGGTATCCATTACACAACATACTTTACTATATTTTTTTTTAAGAAAGCCTTCAATGCTTTTTTCCCCTTCAGTTGCTTCTAAGAGAGATGTAAAACGTTTGTATTTTTTTTGTATAAATTCCAGAACACCCTGATCCATTGAGTTTATTAGGCTTGTAACATTTGCGGGAAGATATAAAGCGTGGATATCATCAGAGCACACTTGATCTTCATCAAGATACGACATTTAAGTGTCTAATAGTAAATAATTTGAATTTCCTTTCAAATAGATATATCTCCTTTCAAATATATATCCTTTAAAATAGAAATAGGCTCGAATTTAACGGAAGCTCGGAAAATCAGGGGAATTTCGAGACTCTACTGTAATTATAAAACAATTTAAATATTGAATAGTTTAAGAACATTAAAAACAAAATTTTCTATGTTTTTTCAAAATTACACGACTATCTAATAATTAGAGTTTTTGTAAAATTTGAAACGCAATTGAGAAGTATGTTTTAAAAGATATCTCCATGCCAGAGCCTGAACAAGTTGTGTAAAATAAAATAATTGTTTTTTAAATTAAATTTTCATTTTAATTTTAAATTTTTAAATTAAAATTTTACCTTTGTCATAAAAGATAAAGTTGTCTGTGGTAGTACATTGACTATGGAAGGTTTGTGTGTTACAAAATAGTGGTGAAAATCTTCGTGTCTTAACAGATTAAAGCCCAGCTAGTGAGGAGGGGAAGTTTAACTTGATTTATTATCACTGAGGGATTTCGTTACAGAGTGAGTGTATGTAATATTACTGCTAAGAGTGTAAGACACATTGTGAGTAACAAAACCTACCATTGAAGTAGGGAACTATTTCTGATTTGTCTACTTTCAAGTTAGATCATCTGCTTACAAGGTTTCCCTCGTGTATATTCAGAGTTGTTTTAACACGAATTTGTTTATAGAACTAATAAAAAAATACAATAAGAGCATGTCAAATCAAGGTTAGTATTAAGTCAGAATGGCAGTATGTCAAGGCTCTTCTGTATTTAATGTCAGTAAAGGAAAATTGCAAATATTTTTCCTTTCTGTGTAGTGTAACTTAAATTGGGAGAGTGGTTGATAGTACAACAATCTGATAGTAGTAATTTTTGTTTGAAAATTTATCAGAGTTTGGGTACTACTAAAAAAATTGCGATGTTGAAGAAAAATGTATGGCAGAAACATGATAAGTTTATAAACAAAAAAAGATGTACAGCCCGATTTTCAATATTGTTCTACATGTTTAATTTGTTTTTGTTATATTTAATAATTGTATACGATACAGATATTCCAATAATCCATTTAATTGTTTTAATATTTTTATTACTATTTTCCAATTAATAAATTATTACAATGCTGGAATCTTTGAAAAACTTATACAATTTCTGGAATATTCAATATTTATAAAAATGTGTAAGTTTTAATTTGAATGAAACTAAAAATTAAATGAATAATTATATAATGCAATCTATTAACTGTAAGTTTAATGTCAGGCTTAGTTTTTTTTTTATTTAAAAAGTTGAAATGTTCATTTGAAAATTTTTTTAAATAATGGTAGGAGAGATTGGAGAAATACTGATACCTGTAGACACCTAATTGAGAAAATTAAAACTTTGAGTTTTTATAACATATTGGAAACGACCTGTGATACATTGGTTATTTAACACATATCAGTGAAATATCACAATTGTCTTATAGTTTTTTTTTTTCAAATCCCTGGGTACTGCACCTATATGGAGAAACAATAAAAAGAATGTAACTGCAATAAAGTAGGATTTATACTCATAAAATAGTTTATTGACAGATTAAAAATTATCTTTAGTTACTTTAGTGATTAAAGATAAGCTTTAGTTACTTTATTATCACATTTTGTAATGGAAATAACATTTTTATTTTGACCTTAGAAAAAGTTATGATTTGTCGAACTTATAAAGTTAATTTATAAAAAAACTTACTGAAGCATTTTTTCATCATATATGCATCCTTAATTGGTTTCTGAAGATCACTTAGTGCACTTGAAAATGTTAAGCCTCACTAAGTTATTTATAAATTTACTCGTTATATAAGCTCTCCAACTTTACAAGTTTAAACCTAAACATTTGTTTAATCATCTTACAACAAAATCGTTATATAAGCTTTCCAACTTTACAAGTTTAAACCTAAACATTTGTTTAATCATCTTACAACAAAATCGTTATATAAGCTTTCCAACTTTACAAGTTTAAACCTAAACATTTGTTTAATCATCTTACAACAAAATCGTTATATAAGCTCTCCAACTTTACAAGTTTAAACCTAAACATTTGTTTAATCATCTTACAACAAAATCGTTATATAAGCTCTCCAACTTTACAAGTTTAAACCTAAACATTTGTTTAATCATCTTACAACAAAATCGTTATATAAGCTCTCCAACTTTACAAGTTTAAACCTAAACATTTGTTTAATCATCTTGCAACAAAATGCACAGGCTCATTTAATTTGTACTTAAGAATAAAAAGAAGAATAGTCATTATTATCACACAGCATTGAATCGCCTATTTCTTTCTCACTAATTTCTTTAAATCAAATCTGCCACTTCTGTGTTTCATTCTGTCCCCTCTGAAAATTCTTTTTGTATTAGACCTCTGCATCTTTTCTTTATTGGTTTTGTTTAGTTTTTTTAATGGTGTTACCATTCAGGTATTTGAAAAGTTTCTTTATTTTTTAAATGACTTGTAATGTCTTTTCTTCCCTCTTGTTTTGCTTCTATTAACCATTTTTTCATTAGGTTTGCTCGTGATATTTCTAAGAAGAAATACAAAATAAATTTTTTTCTATAATTTATTATTAATTCTTAGTAGTCCATAAACGTCATAGCATCTTCCTAACTTTGATAAGATAATTCCATAAAACATCTTAGTCAATTTATTTATTTATTCAGCCAGCACTGTTTCTTGCTCAGGAGTAAAAATTAATGGTTTCCTTGGCTTAGCTGTCAAATATAACTTTAGAATATAAATGAGAGTAGTTATTGGTATATCCAACTTCTTGACAATGTTTTTGACATATTTGCCTTTACTTACTAGTTCAAAAGTATTTGCGACTTCTGCCATTTTTCTCGACTTCTCTTACGACTGCTGACCCTTATCGGTAGTTACTTTTCTGAGACCATCAGTAAGAAGTAAAACAGTTTATAATGAAGTGGTAATAATTTATATTCATAAAATCAATGGGAATACCGTTTCCCTTTTGGCAATGCTCTAAGATGGGATGACAGTAATATCCCAATATGGCAATTTGAAGGCAAAACCTACATGCAACCTAACCAAAAATGCTAAGCTTTAAAACAGCTGATTAAAACTCACTAAAACCTGTATTTATGATTTGATATACTTAATATAGTAACTAAAAAACGATGTCACAATACTTCTTCCAGTGTGATAGAATACAGTAGGAGGTATAAATCATAAATTTTTGTGAACATTAGTCCTACACATTGAGTTAACATTTCCAACTCACTGAACTTAATGATACAGTAGAGTTTCTATAATTAGAGTTAGATGGAAGCGAGACTCCCCTGGATTACCGATTACTCGGATTATATGAATATACGTTCCTGTGCATTAGAATAAATAGGAGTTTTATTTAACCTTAACATTCTAATTAAAAATGTACTAAATAAATTTACAGAACTTTATATGAACATTTCATGGAAGCCCAATTTATTTCCTTTATGAAATATTTCTTAAAAGTACGACGCATTTCCTTTGCATACTGTATTGATATAAATATTTCTTGAAAGCCCTACTTATTACCTTTGCATACGGTATGGTTATAAACTTTTCTAGGAAGCCCGACTCATTTCCTTTGCATACGGTATGGCTATAAACATTTCTAGGAAGCCCAACTAATTTCCTTTGTATACCGTATTAATATAAATATTTCTTGGAAGCCTGACTCATCATTTTCTTTCAAATAGATAAAATAGACTCAAATAGAAATAGGCTCTAATTTAACAGAAGCTCAAAATATCAGGACTCGGATTTTCGAGGCTTTACTGTAAATGTAGCTGATAAAGGTAGGTGTACTAAAAGTCTGTACAAGTTCAAAGAAAATTAATTCAGTGATTCGACAATGGTCAAGTGGCCGAAAGGTGCCTCATCACATAAGGTAAAACTATTGCACTTACTGGTAGAAAAAATTATTTACAAGTAATAATAATAGCTTCATAAAGTCAGTGCAACGGAAAAATAATAGACATCGTGAAATATCACGATATATATATATATATATATATATATATATATATATATATATATATATATAGATTTTTTGGACTAGGAGACTGACAGACTTACCTTGGTAAGAGTCCACACTGTAGTCTTGAAATAGAAACACATAAAAGCACTTAAACAATGAAATATATCATTGTTTAAGTGCTTTTATGTGTTTCTATTTCAAGACTACAGTGTGGACTCTTACCAAGGTAAGTCTGTCAGTCTCCTAGTCCAAAAAATCTAAATAATCTTTACCAACCAAAACTAACCAATGTATATATATATTTAATAAATTTAAAATATTTCAAACACAAGAATACTTTTAATGAATATATAATATTTTTCACCACATTTAAAATATATATATATATATATATATATATATATATATATATATATATATATATATATATATATATATATATATATATTGAAAAATTCAATTTTGTTCCAAGAAAAATACAGAATCTTATTCCAGTATTTTAAAGGTAACATGTTAACCCTTGCCTATAAATGCTAATAAAACAACTTCGATAGTCCATGTTGATAATGAAAATCTGCCTCATTAATGTTAAAGTGTTGTAAATACAAATTTTAATATTTATTGTAATAAATAAGTAATTTATTAAAAATAAAGTAATTCCAAATTTTAATAAAATTAAAATATATAATAAATGTAATCTTCTCTAAAAACGGACAAAAAAATGAGTTGATACATTACAGGTTGAAAATTAAATTAAGAGTTTATATAACAAATAAAATTTAAAGTTTTCATTTTGAATTGGCTAATTTGATTAAAAAATTAAATTAGAAAAACAATAATAATAAAATAACAACAATAATAATAACAATATAATTCAATCAAGTTGGAAAGTCCGAGCTTATTATAAGGCATATCCCAAAACAGCCACCCTCATTTAGTCAGAAAATAAGTGCTACTATAGATAGGTGTTTATATATTAACATATGTTTTGTCATCCAGTTGGGCTAGTAGTTACTATTACTCTTGTTTAATAACTTTGTTTATCAAATGATGTTCTTCTGTTATATTAAGAGAAGGTTTTTGCTCTCACACTTGAGATTTTATAGACAAGTTATAGATTCACAGAGAAACACTGAGTAGTGAAAATGTGCTACAGGAAAGTTTTAGTAATGGTTCATAGTACCAAGAACAAATAAAAAGATTAAGTAGAGGCTTCGGTTCAGAGAGAACTGATTGGAATAACTTCCCACTTCAAATTGCCTATAATCAAAAGCTCAAACACTTTAAAAAAAAATTAATTTGGGGCAAAATATTATATAGCAGTATTATAGACTAGAGAGAAACGTTTTTTGCAACATTATAAGTTAACCAGGCAGTAAAATGGTTATATTGAAATTGTACTCTTTACCAACTTATTTTGGTAAGAAATGCAGTTAGTAAAACAAGAATGTCAGAAGAATCCAAGAAATAGAACTGAAATTGATTTCAATTATTTTTATATTTTTATTGCAATGAAAATTCAAGCATAAAGAAAAGGAAAGAAAAGGCAGTTGATATCATTTAGGAAACAATTGTTAAAGACTGAGACGTTTGAAATAAGGAAAGAATACTCAAAAAGAAATTTTAAGAAACAAAGATCACATGTTTATGAATTTAAATTAAATGTACACAACTCACGATGAATGAGAATTTGACAATATTGATTATCTTGCATACAGAAACTACATAAAAAATTTTCACAAAGTAGATTATAACCCGTAATTTCATAAAGTAATTTTGTAACCATTATACAAAATTGCATAATCATCAGCTGCAATTTCTAACAAAATATTTAGCAGCAAAGATTTTATACAATATGAAAAATATTTATTAAAAAATAGGTTTCATAGTTTTTTTAAAAATAAGTTTCATTCAAAATTTTATTCAAACATCTTATATTTATAAGCTTAGTTTTTTAATTGTCCAATAACTTCTGCTTAACTGAGTAATACATTTAGAAGATAGTGATCAAAACCATCTTCATAGAATTAGTTGCTGTAAAAATTAATGGTTTTTATGTTTCGTAGGAAAATCCCGACAACGGACAAGATCAAGTAGGAATCCTCACGGAAAAGTAAATAGTGCTAGTACAAGTGGTACCGGAGCCGATGCAATGGACTCTATTTTAAATAGTGTGACGGGTGTAACAACAAGACTTCAAAGAGAACAACTTCAGAAACAAGAACATCCTGCTCCTCCACCTCCTCCTCCAGCGCCTAGTGAGTCCTCAGTGTCTGTTCACCCTCCCTCTCTTCCTGCCTCTGACTGTGATAACATCAATGCTAGTATTGTGCCAAGTGCCAAAGACAGTGACTCTCCACCAGTGTTAACAATGGCGGTTACGCCACCGCCGCCACCCCCGCCACCTTCGTTACAACCGCCCGCACTCACCTCAATTGGTGACGAACCTCCGCCCAAGCCTATAATTAACAACAATAACATGTCATGGTAAGCAAGAAAATGTTTTAACTTAGTTATAATTATTGATAATAATATTTAATTATAAAATATAGTGTTTTGTGATCAAAGGCTTAGTATAGTGTTAATGTTACATGCTAGAAGGAATATATTGAGGAAAATATAAGACATTTTTTGTTAAAGAGCAAATTATATTCTTATATCAAAATTTAATAAATTTATTCACAGACATGTAATAAAAATCAAAATAATAATTATTGTAATCAACCCAAACCCTTTAGATCACAGTACTTTATAGTTTCAAAATTTAATGTAGTATATGTTGAATGTTTTGTATGCTATATGGTATAATCTATAGGAAATTATAAGTTTCCTTGGCTTAGATGTCAGATATAGTTTTAGAATATACACACATCTACTTGTGCAGCTGGTTCCAGCAATAGTGACTCGCATCTTAAAAATGCAATTTTTATAAGTTTTCATTTATTTTATCGTAGTGTAAGTAGTATAAGGATTTTTTTTAAAACATGGTTTTTAAATGATTACATCTTTATTGTATTGTAAAATACAAATACAGTAAACTCCCAATTATCCGTGGAATAGGGTGGCCCGGCAACGCCGGATAACGAATTCCCTGGATAATCCGCTATGAACAAAGAATACGCAAAACGATCGATAAATAATCGATTATTATACCATAAGTTACACAAATAATGACCCCGTTTATATGTCCAACTATTTACAATACTTACATAAGTATATGTCAAAAGTAAGTATGTATATAGGCCTACATATGTAATTTCCTTTGCACATAATACTTTCACTTTTTAGCAAAAAAAATCTGTCACTTTCGTCTGTTTTTTTGTGAGCAATGATTTAGCTTTAATGTGCGATCCAAGTTTCTTGAGAACCATTTTGTCGCACAGTGTCTACTTGTGTCACAAAGCCATAAAGATCGATAATGTATATGACGGAGACATGGATAATGCATATGTCACGTCCTAGACTATTTATAGCCGAGATTAGCTGACATTTGTTTACAATCTTATGATACACATTAGGTTTTCGGGGGTCCACGCATTTTGTCATTGCCTCTTATATACAGTAGTCTGCTCGCCCCTTTTATTTCGCTGGCCCGCGTCGGGATGCTTCCCTTTCAATGTAAAAATTAGTACGTACATATTTACATATCTATTCCTTTCATCTTAACTTCTATTAAGCCTTATATGTATTTACGTCGTAATTCACCGTTTGTAATTTAAACACATGAATCTGACTGGAATAAAAATTGGATATTTGTAAAACAATGGCCGCCCACGGATAATCGGGAGTTTACTATAATAATGACAACAATATAAATATGTAGATTTTTACGTACATGAGGAATACGACTACAAAAAATATAATAAAAATACAAATCCAGAAAATAATACTCTTCTAAAGGTTTTATAAAAGTATAATTTAGACTTTAATAGATGAATACCATATACTTATCCTAGAAAATATTATTAAAACTTTTAATATAACAAACAATGGTAAATTTTGAAAATCTTTGAAATGAAGACTTTTCATTGAAAACATTACTTTTTCACTACAATTCAAGATTAAATGAAAATAACTAAGACATGAACATAAAATAACTTATAGCTAATGTAAAATGAGTTAATTTTTATATATACTTTTCAAGTAGGCCAGTTTGTAAACGCAACTATTTTCTGCAAAATTTCATTTGTAAAAAAACTCAAATGATTTCAGTGTGGAGATAACATTTTTTGCTTCATCTTTAGTGCCAGGGAGAGAAAACACAATATTCCTTTGTCTTGTACGAATTACTTGGGTAGGTTTGGCTATTTTCCATTTGGAAAATTTCTATCTCTACCTACAAAGGCTCCTCTATAAGCAAGAGGAATATTATCATTCAAAGTAGAGTTTCTAGTGTCATCATACATTGTATCTTCCTCCTCTTCACTCCCTTCTGTCAGTATTTCTAAACAGATCATCAGCTCTTTCTTTTATTGGATCAGCTTCATGCCCAAACTAAATTTCTACTCATACTGTGAAGAAGGGTCACATAGTCAAAAGCTGGTCTAACTCTGTCCATTTCACTATCACTCATGGCAAACCTTAATTAAATATTAAATAACAATATAATCCACTTTACATCAAACAAACTCATAACCTAACAAGATTCAAGTGTCACCAATTAATTTTATGCACTCGAGGTTCTTAGTAGAATGATTCCATAACACACCATACCTAAGCACAGCACGTCTTTAATTGAATATTTGAATATCCTAAAAAGCTGAAAAGCACTCGAGCATCAAAACATACAGGTTGTTAATGAAAGTGTATCATTTTTATTATATATGGAGTAACAAAGCACATAGATTATTGAAACATGATTGTTGGTGGTGGTAATTATTTTCTGACACGTAATTCATTTTACTCTATGAAACATTTGTCTTCATTGTTTGTTGAAATAAATTACCACAAAATTGGATTGGCAGTTGGTTACAGTTTAGAATAGTTGATAATATATGATACTTGCATGCTAAAATGTTAAAGTTATGGTACTCTTGTTTAAGCAAGCTTGAACAGCCTGGACCATTAAGTAAAAATCCAAGAAGAAAGTATTCTGTCAAATCTAATCTATATTATTAGAACTGTAAGTTTTGTGGAATATTAGTCTATTTAGCTGCAATATTTGATTTAACTATTGATAGAAATGGAGTAGGGTTGGTCGATATTTTCTGTCACTGTGACTTGTCACTGATATTCATTTGTCGCTGGTGGTACCAGTGACAAAATATGGAAAATACCGGTTCCAATGGATCAATCGGAAGTTATCTCTGTTGTGATTGGGGGAAAAGTCGCAGTGACTGAACGAAACAAATCTGATATTTTACTGCGGCTGTCATTCGTTGATTTGTCCCTGTCACTGGCACTGCTCTCACTGCTCGGCTCGCGGTATTGATCATCGTCCAGCACTGTTGATCGAAGGGGAAAAGTGTTGTCTCTTTTGTGATTGGGCAAAATGTCGCAGACACTGAGAAAAAAGTTACTGATATTTTACCACAGTTATCATTGACTGATTTGTCGATGTCACTGATTCTACTCTCGTGTGTGAGTGTGAGTGGACGATTTTTATCAGATTTCACAACAGTGACAGTATTGTGTACACTAGACACAATTTTGCACTCGGTAGTTTGTTCTTAATTTCAAGGGAGTTTATTTTTAAATAAAATGACCCTTCCAAAAAAGAAAAAATGAGGTGTAGAATCATTTCACCAGTGGGGTATACCTGCTTGTTATTGGCACATACAGAGCTGTCTCAGTATCCCTTGTCACTGGTAAAAGTCTCACATTCAAACCTGGCCCTGTCACTAAAATCACTGATCCGTTAAAGTCACTGGATCGACCATCCCTAAAATGGAGCATATGTATTCTGTCAGCACTCGAACTTATTCCCCATAATTCTGAGCATTTTCAAAATTTTATTGCAACAAATTGCCAATTATAATTAAGAAAGTAAGCTATTACATTAAAGACAAAATATTATTACTTTATTGTTTTAAGTTGCATCCCATTAGAATTCAGTTGAGGATAGTAATATTGTCCACATTGAGTAGTAAATGCAAATTGGGCTTTAGCAAAGTGAGAAACTTGAAGGATTATTTGACCATTACTGTAACCTTTTGATTGTTTTTGGGTGTGTTTTTTTCTGAATAAGGAGTGTGTTGGCAATAAGATTTCTGAAGGCAATGGCAAATGCCACACTTATGCTACCCTGTGGAACACCAATACCTTCTATAAAATTAAGAAAGTGTGCTATTAAATAGAATACAAAATTATATAGCATTATTTTGGTTTGAGGTTTCATCCCATTAAGATTCAGTTGGAAATTGTAATATTGTCTACATTGTATAGTTAAGGCAAATTGGGTTTTAGAAGTGATAAACTTTATGGGTTAAGCATTTGACCATGATTGTAACCTGTTTATTGTTATCTGGGAGTGATATTTTCCCATTGAGGTATGTCTTTGGATAGAAAAATCATCTACAAACAGAAATCTATACTGTATGTTACCAATGATACTTTTGACGGGCTATTATGCTTCTCAGTGAAACAACAGCCTCTAAGGTCTTAGTAATTTAGATCAATACAGAATTTTATTTTGAATATTTCTCCACTCAATTACTTTGATTTTTTTTAGAGTTATTACTGTCATCAATTTTTTGTGTTGAAAGATATCAGTTAGTCTGACAAGAAAAAACATTTTGAATTGCAGATTTTAACCAAAGCAGTTTATCTGTTAATGATGTAAATAACTAAAACCAACTTTTTTCTGGGTACCAAACAGAACGATTTTTAAAAAGTTTACTTAAAACATTTGTAATGATCTTAACTGTCAGGATATGAGTGTCTTTGTTTGGTTTAGAAGTGTGATTATGGTTACTTCCAATCTTGTATAATTGAGAATATTTACCCTGAAGTATGTGATTATAAATCTGCATGTGGCTAAGGTGTTTTAGACAGGAGAGTATCTATTACATACAGTGGTATAATAGGCATGGAAGATTTATAATTTATTGGTAAACAATTTATAACATTTTATTTGAAACAAATATGAGTCTATTCTTACGTCATATCAAAATTCATATTAAATTCATATATTAAAATTATAAACCTGTTTATGAAGTATTTGTATGTGTCTAGAATAATAATAGGTATTATAGTTATTATAGGGGTGTACCTAAGATTGTTTACTAAATTTTTTTTATATTAAAGGTTTATAAAATATTTGTAATTTGGAAATTAATACATAAATTGTCTATTAAAATATATCAGGGTTTTCTTTATTATTAGAATTTCATGTTAATTTTTTTTCATAATTTTTAATAGTCTCAGTATGTAACCTTAAATAGGAAAACTGCAATTAACACACTCTAATCAATTTAGGACTTGATTTATAAATACAATCAAACCCTCAGTAAAACACAATGTATTTTTAAAACAATACTTGAAATGGATAAAAATAATTGAAAATTAAAAATCACTTAATGAATATTACAACCCAGATTTCAGCAAACCAATTCAAACTCAAACATTCATTAGCATATCAATTTTCATAAAAGCCTGTCTCAAGAGCTCGATCCAATTCTATCATAACCTTATTACTAGGCATTATGTTATCTGTGTGTTTAAGTAGGAAAAGTTTGTTAGAGTTGTTTGTTGTAAAGTAATTTTGTAAATAATTAAAGAGATTATGAAATATTAATTTCCTTTTAACATTTAAAAGAAATTAGTGTTATATTCTTTGGTTATAAAATTGTAAATACTATTGGAATTGCAAATATTCCTTGTAGTAATAAACTGTAGAATATGATGGTATGGACATATTTAACTGCGGATAATAACCTTTTTTACTTTTAAAACACCTATTGTGTGTGTATGGTAATATAAAAATAAACTTGAATCAAAAGTATATTCACCATATAAAAAATATTTTTGTTAATATCCAAAAACCTAATTCTATAATTATTTGTATTAAAGTTTTTAAATTACATTTTTTAATTATTTTGAAAAGGAATAATTTATATAATCAGCTAAACTACGTTCAGTAGAGTTTAATAAGATGCGTTGAATTTTAAATAAGGAGAATGTACTAAAAAAAAATCATTTAAGCAGTGTATTCGAGTTATATTTACCATTTGAGTACAAATGGGGAAACTCAATAATAAACCATGTATATACGTAATTTGGGTGTTGAGCATTCTCCCTCTCCACAATTAGCAGTTAATTTTTTTGTTTCAAAATTAATTTTTTTTAAACAGCATCTTTCACCACCAAAAATTTGGTGTAAATAATTATTTTGAAAAATGTGTAACAAGTTGCTCTGAAGTATAGAAAAAACAAACTTTAAAATATTCAATTGTTTAAATGGGTAAATTCTCATTGTTTTTCAATTGATTTGAAGTAATAACAAAGACGATAATCTTTTTAATGTGAATCGCTTTACTGTAACTCCTGAAATATTCTATTTCGTGGATGACAAAGTGAGACGGATTCTTCACCAAGACAATGTCTCGACTCACAGTCCAGCTAACTTTCAAACCATGTAAACCAATAATATATTTGGTAAAAATGCAGAAGCTCGGCGCCATACAATATTTTGGGAAATGGTTTAACATCATTAAATAGGACGATATCTACAAGAATTTTTTTAAAATTAACCTCGGAAAGTTACTTTTTTTTCAATTTAAAGTAGCGTAAAAAATTCAGCGCGGATGTAGAAGATGTGAATAGACGCGGAGTGATACAAATGCTTCGTGATGTTACAACTGTATTTCAATGTATAAAATTAAAACCAAACCTAACCTGACTTGACACTTTTTCGGTATATTTTAATATAGGTATACAGTATTTTATAAATTTAAAACCAAATCTATCCTAACTGTAGAAGTTGTTTCTCAAATATCTACACACGTAAGGTTGCGTGACGTACCGCGGACAATGCGTACAACCTTATGCGCAGCACTGTGACGTAAGTATCACTCCGCGCCTATTCACAACTTCTACATCCGCGCTGA
This sequence comes from Prosapia bicincta, assembly GCA_036971475.1. Classification (NCBI taxonomy): domain Eukaryota; kingdom Metazoa; phylum Arthropoda; class Insecta; order Hemiptera; family Cercopidae; genus Prosapia; species Prosapia bicincta. Next base: position 133,040,648 of record JBAIZL010000002.1, on the reverse strand, counting down.
ATTTAGTACCCTACTTTAAATTGAAAAAAAGTAACTTTCCTACTTCAATTTTTAAAAAATTCTTGTGGATATCGTCCAATTTGATAGTTTTGAACAATTTCCCAAAATATCGTATAGTGCCGGAGTACTGCATTTCAACCATATATTTTTGTATGACTTATACAACCATCCCAACATACTGTTGCAACGTAAAAAAGTTTCAGTAACAGAAATTTAGGTTTAAAAAAAATTTTGCCTCAATATACTTTACTTGTTAATCAACCTAACATTAATGTTGACTGAATCTCTTGTACAATTGAGGGGATTAATTAAACAACCAAATTCAACTGTTTTGAGTGGGGGAGGGGCTAGCTGAAAGTTAAATAGAAGGAAGAGTGATGTTAATTGATAGGCTACTTGATTTTGACCTTGAAGTTTTTGTTTGCTCACTGTAGCAATGCCAGTTTAATTTTTAGATGAATTGACTATAGTTCTTTGCAGGAAACTTTTTAGTTAATTAGATGCCTAGTCAACAGAGAATTATTAGATAGTTGTTAAAACATGGAAAATACAAACTAAAAAAATTGTATTAAAGGCTAAATTTAATGATAGCTGCTTAATATACAATTTGTGTGTGTGTGTGTGTGTGTGTGTGTGCGTGCGTGCGTGTGTGTTGGTGTGAGTCAGTGGTGTATTTCTGGTCTGTGGTGTGTTATTTTTCATAGAGTAGTTGTTAATTATATGCTCAAATATAGTATTTGATTAGGAGTGTGTTTTGTCATTTAGAATGTGTTGTGGATAGTATTTATGGTGTTTTTATATCTCATAGTTTTCTACTGTGTTACGTTTGTTGCTTTTTTATGTAGTGTAGGATTTTTAGATTGGTGTCTATGTCAGTCTGTGAGTGTAGTGTGTTTTGTATGTGTATGGCGAAATTTGGTTTGGGTTGTGTTTTTTTATCTGTTTTACATGTTAGTTGTATCTTGTGGTAAATGTCCTCCCTGTTTGTCCTATGTAAAAGCTGGGACAGTTGTTGCATGTAATCTTGTATACGCCTGCCCTGTCGTGTTTATCCTGGTGTGTTTTTGAACTGTGTAAATGTTTTTTAATTGTGTTAGATGTTGTGAATGCTTCTTTGTATTTAAGTTTATTAAATACTTTGTATTTAAATCCTACATTACATATAAAAGCAACAAACTTAACACAGTAGAAAACTATGAGATATATAAACACCATAAATACTATCCACAACACATTCTAAATGACAAAACACATTCACAATCTAATACTATATTTGAGCATATAATTAACAACTACTCTACAATAACACACCACAGAACAGAAATACACCACAGACTCACACAGATAACACAACACACCTAAGCAACAGTCTTGTCAGCAATGAATAATGCGCCGACCTAGTACAAAATGCATCTGCTGAATAAATCAGTAAGTAGTGGTTTTTTTGCCAAGTTAATACAAAAAAGTATAATTTATACAACACAAAAACTGCAAACAAAAAATTAATTATTATTTTGTTACACATTTGGCTTCACTTGTGTCACTACAAACTATTCCTATTGTTTCAAGACAATTAATTCTCATTGTCTTGTGTATCCCTAAAAAGTATAGGGCTAGGACAGTTTTACAGTTACCTCAAATAAAAATAAAAATAGATGTAAGTTTAGTTTCAGACATTAAAAACAAAAAAAATAGAAATATGCACAAGAGTTTAAAAAAATGTTCAAAGATACTGATCAAAATACATCTCGATAACAAATCCTGTGTTTTACTTGAATTCACACAGAAAGATGCTGTTGTAAATAGTTAAGTAATGACTAATGCGGTTTTTTTTACAACAGTGTCTTAAAAATTTCTGTAGATTTTACAACCCTGCAAAAATAATAAAATTATTATTGTATTAATAATGGTGTTATCCATAGGCAATAAAATAGCAACAATAATTATTTAGTATGTTTTTGTTATAAAAAGCTAACATAAACACATATTTTGTTTGTTTATCTTAACATTAATATTTAATTGTTTTTGTTTATTATGTTGTTTACTAGTATTACTATGTTATAGTTTTATTGTTTTTCTTATTTGAGTTCATTAAATTTTGTACTGAACATCATAGAACATTATTTTCATTTCATACTTTTATTTCAGTGAAATAAAATTGGATAGTAAAAAGAAAGAGAGGAGAAAAGAAGAGAAAAAGAAGAAAGAAGAAGAATTAGGAGAAACAACTGATGAAGAAATCCATGTACCACAAAGTGAGTACCTATTTTTGGTTTTAAATATTCACTATGTTTTATTTAAGTTTCTTACATAGGCAAATTTATTAATCCTATATAATAGTATTGTAAAAAACTTCAATAATAGTGTGTGCACGATTACACACATTACTTAAATTGCTAAGTTTTATAAATATGTAAATTTTGAAAGGAAAAGAAACAACTTTCATTTTATATATTTATTTAGGATACTTAAAATCGTACAATAAAAGCTGATTAAGTTTGACCACCTAGAACTACTGTCAAACCGGCATAAGGAATGCTAGGTTTGTCCGGAGAATGTCTAGAAAATTTACTGTAATCTACATACAATAACTCCGTTGTATTGTGGAAAAAAATACTGTAAAATATTTACACAACCTAAGAAAACATAAAAACACATGTATAAACTGTACAGTATTGTTTATTTTTTAAGAAAGACGCTTGTAAAGTTTCTGTTAAGCTAACTTCAAGTAGCATTTATGTGCCGCAAGGTGACACATTCTTCTCAACATGTGAAACTTTAGTCGGTGCTGAGTTCTCCTGCTGCTCAGAATAGTTATCAACATATAAGTCAGAGGCTGTTTCTGCGTGACATGAATAATTCTGGATCTTCAGCATTTCTCTCTTCTGTATCATCCACTGTATTTGAACAGATTACAATAATTTCTTTTTCAGTAATTGTGTTGTAACCTTTGTTATTGTCTGCTTCCAATTAATTTTCAGTGTCATCGATATATTATCATCTGTACAACTGTTTAACTTGCTGAACTAGTAGACGATCATTGTGTGTTATACTACATTTTTTTTTGCTTTTTCACAGCTATCGGTACTGGTCCTAAACTTGATTATCCGAAGAGGGTGGCTTAACAAAGTTCTATCATAAAATAATAATTTGGCAAACATTAATGAACTCACCCTGCTGTTATTTAAGATTCTGTCTGGAATTGTTTATTGTTCTCTCATAGAGTTCCAATTACCATCTATTGTGATTGATACAGGGGCCATTTGCCTTTAGTATGAAATTGAAAAGTTCTACTTTGTTAATGTATCTTTCTGTAGGCCTATCCATTGTTTCAATACACTGACTGCATAATGTCTCGGCACAAAGGTCATAACCATTAGCCTATCCAAGATATATTTCTATATAAGGTGTGTAGAATGCTTTGAAAAGTTACTAGAGAAAGTGAGAAACTACAAGCTGTTATTTGTTCGGTCAACTTGTTGCAGTTCTTTTAATAACAATTAAAACCTTTGTTGAGGCACAGTAGCAAAATATTTTGTCTCATTAGAAGTCCAATGTTTATCTACGTTAATATGATCATTTCTAAAAAGTAGTACAGTAGAACCTCTCTAATTCTCATGTTCGGGACGGAGGGATGACATTAACATGTAGCCAGATCTCCAGTCCTGGAGTGTTCTTTATTTTTTTTTTTTTGCCTGATAATAGATGGTTTTTATTCAGTGGGTCCTTGGCCGAGGAGATTCCACTTAAACTTCTTTAACCGTGTTTTTTGTGGGTAAACAAAGCACATAAATCTGTAAATCAGTAGGTAATGTAATTAATGTTGTACTTATATGTATGTCTGCTGAAAAACTCAACAATACTATTACACAACTCTATAAAAACAGAAATAGCCTCCAGTACAGTTCGTAATTACAAATACACTACATTACTAAACGTCATAAAGGAACATATTACAGTACCTTGTAAGAACAATAACACTAGCAAAAAAATACAGTGTATTAAATCTATTTACTCATGGATTTTATAGTCCATTACGTTCGGTGAAACTTAATTAATCACTTTTACATTACACAATATCAAGAGCACAGTGGTACAATATATTACAATAAAAATATTGAAAAGTACCCCAATACCACAAAAATAATCAAAAATAACAAATAAAACAAGTTATTTAAGATTAAACCCTTATGTACATTTCGATGACCATGTCATCATCATCAGAGGGTCTTGTTACAAAACACGATCATTCTAGTTTGTAACTTCTTGTGTGCTAGATTGTGTTTTGTAACAAAACCCTCTGATGATGATGACATGGTCATCGAAATGTACATAAGGGTTTAATCTTAAGTAACTTGTTTTATTTGTTATTTTTGATTATTTTTGTGGTATTGGGGTTCTTTTCAATATTTTTATTGTACTTTTACATTAGTTTATGACTTGATTTATTTTGTAAATTTGTAAAAACTTACTGAGAAAGCTTTTGATTACTCTGTGGCGATCGTCAACAGTGTCTAAATTATCTGCTTGGAGTTGTTAGGTTAAGCAGTGATGGTTTTAAAGGCAGGTTATTGATAGTGTCAAATAGTATGTGTGATTTGTATTGGGTTTGTTCGTTTAATATGTTTGTATTTTGTGTTTGTAAAAATCCAATCAGGTTTTAGTTTTTAAAACAGTTTGTCATTTTGTTTTATAATAAAGAATTCTTTTCGTATGGCGCCTATACTACGTGACAGTGCAGAGGATGTTTGTTTTATTACTGTGACGAATTAAAAAGGTTCTACTGCAGTTATTTAACGAGCCTGCTAACAGTCATCTGGTCATTTGAAATTACTCTTACCTTAATTTTAGACAATTTAAAATGTTCATCCTGATTTGTAAAATGTCACAGGTCATCATACTAGTAAAAAAATTCTAGTTTTTTATTTTTCTTTTACAATAGAAAATTTAGTTATATTGTAATGAAGCTTTGGATAATTTGTGTGTGAGGTATTCCAGAAGAGGTATTTTTCTGTTGTTAACACTGAAAGGCTGTTAACCAAACTCCAGGGTCTTTAAGTACAACATTAGTCTTGTAACCACAACAGAGACTATGTGTCCATTAAGTCAAAATAATCATAAAAAACAGGTCAGCCTCAAGTTGGAGCTTCTTTACATATAAAGTTCAATCTGTAGATGTAATACAATATCAAAGGTAATTATCATTATTTTAAAGAAGACCAAACAGATAGAAAAACTGGTTCCCAGCTCCATGAATATTAAAATTATTTACCCCAAATATGTATATTGTTACTACAGATTTTATGGCCATCATCATAACCTGCCACGTAGTGTCAATTTCATTTTTGTTTCTCAATAATTTTTTAGATTATAAATTTTTGTGTGTGTCTTTCCTAATCTGGTTTTAAGTTTCTAATTTTTGTTATTTATTAAAACTTAACGATGTTTAGGAAAATGTATGCATAATGTTTTTTGCCTGATCATATATATAATTTTAGATTTTAAAAAATTAATAGTGATACATTTTTAAAAGTGTTTCTGTTTTAAAACAGGACCAAGGGGACGTGCTGCTTCACAATTGTGTACTTGCAAAAACCTTTGTCATGTTATATAAAAACTTGTCTCATTTCATATTTAAGAAATACTTTTTAATTGTAAATGTATAAAGCAGATTTATCCGTAAAATATACAACCCTACCTTATGCATCCTGTATTAGTTATGGAGATTTTCAAACCATTTTAGTGAACAGAGTATTGGTTTCTTTAGGGTAAGCAGAACACACAAAAATACTTTGTATATGCGGTTCTTTATAACCATTTGTACAGTTTTTGCACTATGTAAAATCAATTTTCAATTCTTTCTCATTCTTTACAAGTTTGTGTTCAGTGAGGCCAAGGTTTGTTCAATGAAATTATCACTTGAGTCATGGGCTTGGGAGGCAAAATTTCTCAGTTGACTGTTATGTAAAGCGTACAGAGATATCTTGTGTTTGCCGTTTTCTACTAGGTGTAGGACGTACTGCAGAAAACATTCATGACAATCATGTAGAGATTGTGAAATCATAATATTTGCCCACCTCAACAATTTTTTTTGAAGTGGGTAATACAGTAGAATGTGGATGATTCGATTGTCTATAATTCCAAATTGCCTATAATTAGAAGTTTTGGGTCGGTCCCTTGAACTTTATAGAGTTCAACTTTTTTAATTTGAAATTATTTGTTTGGATATGGGCTCGATTCCAGGGCATTAATGAATTATCTGTGTTTGGCTCAGTCACCAGTTTGTTGTTATAGCTTATATGCCCCTTTTAAGTTAGGATGTTCCCCATTCACCTGTTGAATAGGAAGCCAATATGGACGTCACCTTTAAAGAGTATGTTAATATAGACGAACAAGTAGAAGTGTGTAAAGAAATTTCTGATCAAAACATTTTAGCAGAAGTGAAAAACAAAAAAAAGTGCCTAATTGTCGGATTTTGAAGGAAATCAAACGTTTAAGGGGTCCCCAATGCTCGCGCCAAAGGCTCTTCGTCATTTGTGTGAATTTCGGCGCTACATCGCAGGACAAAGCGATGTTAGTGACGGTGTTTTCCACTCCCTAAATGTACTTAAGGATTTTGCAAGTGTCAAAAGAATTAATTCTACAAGACAATCTGACATTACAAAATATGTTGACAAACTTTAATTTTTTACTGTACATATCTATCCATAACTTACTATATATGTACATATTGTATTCATCTAATTTTCTTGCTAATGTTGACTGTAGAAACTTTTAATTGCTAATAATTATAACTTTTATAAATCCTCTATGTCTTAAGTTTATTGCTTATTCAAATTAGAGTGTTTAATGTGCGTGTGGTCTGTTTTTTAAAATAACATAGACCAGTGACATGATATCTGAAATGGTCGTCGTGGACACAAGAAAAACCTGTAGTGTTTTTCGACAAATAGTTACTTAAAAGAGCTATCCAACTTCCATAATTTGAATTTTGTTCAATTTGAATTTTTTCAGTAGTCCCTTCAGCTTCAAATTATGCAAGTTTTACTGTACACCATTAACTGGTCATATCACATAGACCAGTTATCTCATATGTGCATTTTACTCCATTGTAATAAACAATGTTTTTGGCATGATATCAGCAAAGACAAAGCGTTTTTACGCTAGGAAAACGCTAAAGTTCTAATTGCATGGTAAAACATAAATAAGAATTTAACATCCTGCTTAGGACACAAAAGCAACTCTCAGGTCCTAACCATACACACCAAAACCAAGTGTTTTATACACTCTTAGAAGTGTACGCGAACAAATAAAAATATTCTCTGGTAGGCCAGTCAAATTCGACTGGCCTGAATGTTTTAATTTATGTATTTTATTACTCTTGCTGCTACAACTATAGTTGTTATCAAGAGAAATGTATTTAATCATTACCCATTAAATTTGAAATTGTTTATTAGCTTATAAAAATGTTTTTTTAGATAAAAAATTGAAACTATATAAGTGGTGTGTGAAATTTATGCATAGACGAAAAAACTGATATGTGATATAATGAAGAAAAATATTCGGGGACCAAGATAATGAAATCAGTTTCAAAATGTAAATTTCAGTTAACATTATCGTTAAAATAAATAGTGATAAATGATTTTCAAAGTCTTAATACACTCATCTTGACTAGTGTTAGGAATATCTGTTTATATTTCAGTACATTTTCTGCTTTATCTCACATTATAGTATTTTTCTTTGTTTACACGTTTTAGAATAATTCTATTCTCAAAACTTTAATAGTATTTCATATGATATTCAAACAGTAATTAAACTGTACTGAATATATTTAATAAAATTGGTGAAGTAACTATCATTTTGTAAACAATTGCAAACTACTCAAAAGAAATCATTTGATAAAGCTGCCAGCTGTTATTACTCTTAACTCGGGCATCATTAGTTGCATAGCCGTAGAAATTTTATAGTTTTGTGTTTCGATGGCTCATAGCACCTTGAAATCGACAAACTTTGATACCTATATTAACCACTTTATAAAATCATCAGTCATAAAATAAAAAATAATCAGTGATAAAATAAATTACTTGAAATTGTGAAAAGTTATTTTTATTCCATCATTAGGCTTTTCACTGTGAGCACTGTAACAGTATATAATCATTTCAATTTATATTCAAAACTATGTAGCAAGTGCTTTAAATTTATTTCATCATAATTTAAATATCTGATTTCAAAGTCGATGGAGTTGTTCTTTCATTAAGGTAAAAGGTAGTCAAAAGTATTTTGCACAAGTGGAAAACAATTACTAGAATTGCTTCATGATCGTAGAATTTTTAAAATAGTTTATCAACAGATTTTTATTATAAATTGAAGTTTTTAAAAAAAGTTTTCAAACTTGTAGTTATTAACTTTAAAAGCTAAACTAATTTTCAGTTTAATAACAGCTAATTTGATGATTATTTGGTTAAAATTCCTCAAACATATAATTCCTTATTTTAAACTATATTTATATTTAAATGGTAAAGGAAAACTTGAAAATATTTTGTTATTATTGCAATATTTGTATTACCTCTTTCTATCTCAACTTGCAACTTCGATAATAGAATTATTGAAAAGAAGAACAAATATACATTTTAACTGCTGTGTTGGTATACATAGGTACACTTACAAGCTAGGTTTACACACTTTATCATTTCAAATTTAGTGAAATATGATTTTTTTCTTATTTATAATTCTTGTTATTATTACAATTAATGAGGCAGGTAATTATTATAAAAATAAATGAAAGCTTAAGAAATTGTTAACTCCAAATAGTTAACCAAAGTAAATAGTTAACTTGCAAATAAACAGCATAAATTATTTTAACATGTAATCAGCATATCAACAAACGGTGCAAATAATATTCGTGTTGGAGTAAAGGGTTTGAGCTGTTCTGATCAGTTCATGTAATGTGTATGACCCATCTACTGCTTTATACTTTTTTCAATAGTCAATATTTTTCTAGTCAAAACATGTACTCCTGAATGATACGTAAAAGGTTTTTGAATAGACTGTTTGGGGTGCTTTGCTAAAAACGTCCATAAAATTATTGTTCAAATTAGGGATATAATTTATTAGTTACAGACAATAAAATGAAATATATAAATAATTTTTTTTAAATTTGTAGTGGATGACACTTGATGTTAATACAGTATTATCGAATATTAATTCATTAATAAAATATACTTCTAATTTGTCACTAAACACTGTGATTTTGTCATATGTATACAAATATTCATATTAAGTGTAATTATTAAAAAAAAGTACTATTACGAACATTTTCAACAAATAAAATCTCAGAGATACAGTTCCGAACTTCACCGTAAGTTAGTTAGTCGGCAGTTGTCTTGGTTTTTGTAGACATATTGAAGCAACTTTATTTTAGCATGTTTTCTTTTTGTTAGCTTGTTTATTATAGTTTCCACAATGATACACAAGTGTAAACTTAGAAGTATGTGTTTAATGAAAACGTAATTGCTATATACCGTAGTTTATTTTGTTTGAACAGTAATTACAAAAGTTATGAATTTTTATAAATATCCTAAAATTGTCCAGTAAGTTGGTATCACTGCAAAAACTTTGCCTCAGTAAACAGAGAATTAATTCTGGCTTTTTTATTAAATAAACCACCTTCAAAAACAAACATCAAAAAGGCAGATCTAAAAATTGATTAAAAGAAACTAAATTCATCAACAATCTCAAGGTGACACCAAAAAGAAATGAACTTGAAATAAAAAGAAATTTAGGTTTTTTAAGCAAATGTAAATCATAATGTATTATAGACAAATTATCAAAAATTAGTGAATGAAAAAAGTAAACATCTTGTAAAGATCTGAAAATAAAATCTACAAGCTTTCAGTTTCCATAATGATAAATTTAAACTGATGGTAAAAATTTAATTTTTTTTTTTGTTAGAAACATTGTTTACCATATAATATTTTATCTTGAACAGGAAATTCTTGTTAGAAGTTTTAATAAGTTCTAAGGAAAATTTTAAGTCAGGTCAAAATAAAAGAAGGGTACAGCAACGTAATCATATGAAAAAGAAAGCATGTATATGTTGATGGAAAAATATTTGTTGGATAACAAGAGTTGGTTTTAACAACGTAATTTATGAAATTTAATAGGACCTTCACCTATTTAATGAAATGACACATTGTTTACTTCTAATAATTCCCCATGAAATAGGAGGATATCATACATTAGCGTTTTGGAATAAACGTAACTCCAGGAATAATCAAGGTATAAAATAAGCAGAGAAAGGAAACATATTCATCACATATAAAACAAAGCTTTAAAAATCAAAATTATTTGTTTCCATTTTCAACAAGCAATTAGTACACTTATATACTTCAACATATATTAATGCATAAATACTTGCCTATAGAAGCATTTACTTTTATTCTAAATAAGGGCAGTATTTCCAGGAGACGTGTCCCATTATTAACAGACCACATGAGTTGGTGATGGGACACATAAAAATAATTTCATCGTCTAGACCAAAAGTAAGCACTTCTATAGACAAATGTTTACATATTAAATATGTGTGTAAGTGTAAAACTAAAATTAACCTCTAAACATACTTGAAATAAAAATCATATTGTTTTTTATTGGCCCATTCATAGTAAATGGGAAACAATGGTTTGTGGAAACTTTGGGAGCGTATGTAGTATGTGCTTCTTTTAATTTTTATCAGAATTTTATTTATAAATAATTTACCTATTCCTTGAATTTGACTGATACGTTATCATTATATATTTATTTATTTTTTACTTAGCGCTGAAACTTTAGCTACCTTTAATCAATTTTGTAAGGCATTTTAATGTAAATTTTTTAGCAAAATTGAAAATTTTTAAAAAAACACTCAGAAAATTATTGAGCAACATCTATTTTGACAAGAAATTGTCACTTTTAGAAGCAAGTAAAGATATTGCTATTCTATCATCACTCTCTAATTACTTCCATATTTACAATCTTCCTTTTTTGTCCCTGGGGAAGTTATCTAATCCGAAGGGAAATGAAATTAAGTAAACACGTGGATTGTGAGCTTAGACTGTATACAATTAATTAATTAAAGCTACTTATGCCTTGGCAAAGATGTCGCATGTACTGCAAACGGCAAATAAATAAATACATTTTTCAGAACAGGAATGAAACAATATGCGGTAAAAAGAAATTTGAAAATTCAAATGTTTTAAAATTAAACAGCTGAAGTACGTATTAATGTTATTGTGTTAAATTTGTTGTTCTTGTTAATTTATTCTGTTTTATATCCTCAACAATTTGTATAATAACCCAATGTAGAAAAGTAGGCGACAACTTACTGAGGTTTTTAGGGTATTTATAAAAAATTAACTTTTCTGATAAATGTTCAAACGAAATAAACTATATAGCAAAATAAAACAGAAAATTCACTGTCATAAAATATATACTTTTATATATCTTGCCCTACTCTGAAAAATCATGAATTATTCATGTAAAAAATTCATAATTTTTTAAAAACTTAGCAAAAATGAAGAAAAAAATTGTTGAATATATATAAGTTTCTTTCTTTTTGTTTATGTTTATAAGTCACTGAATAATATAATTAAATTGCTATGGAAGCTATATTAAATAATCTTTAATTAATAATGAAACATCACGTATTGTTCCATTTTTTGTAGAAAAAATTTACAACATATTAATAAATACTGACTTAACAGACTACTAACGTACTAATTATACTTGTTAGAACTAAATGAATGTTACCAAACCTTTCTCTTGTATATGTACAGCTAATTAGGAATGAACAGCTATGACTGATAAACCCTTTGAAATACCAAAACTTGATATTTTGCTGAAAACAGAAATCTAAAGGAAATATTACATTAGCCTGAGGTATTCTCGGTTACATAAGAATTAGGTTTTGCTATAGGCTGACCTTTAAATGCCGGCATAGTATATAGAGTGTTAACTTGCCATTTGCCATTGTCGATATATTATGAAAATATAATTAGACCTATTAACAGATTTGTGTTACTCTTTAAGAGTTTATTTCTATTCATGTAGAGCGTTCATAAATTAATTTATAAGAAACCAATTTTTGTGTAAGCTTTAGTCTTATTTTTCAGATTAAATTTTTTTTTGGAGATTTATTTTTTAGGCAAATATTTTTTACAGTAGTTGAATTTTTTCCATTCTAATGGGACATCAAGTACAACATATGTCCTTGAGATATTTCACAGACATATTTCTGTTGTCATATGTTTATCTATCCACTCTTATTTTACCTCTGCTTTCTTTAATAAAATTAACTGCTTTGTTATGGATTAAGTTTAAATTTTTAAAATCCTTGTTCTATTTGCCAAATGCAGTACCTGGATGATTATTGGAAAACCCGGAGCTCTTATTATTCTGTCCTTTGTGTGCCCTCTTTGGTTTTTAAATACGGTACAAAATTTAATCCTCAATTTAAACACAAAGCCAATAATATATTAATGCTTTAAATATGTGCCATATTTACACTTTTTTATTAATTTGGCAAAAACCACTACTTACTGATTTTTTCAGCAGACGCTTTTCACTAGGTCAGCGAATTATTCAATGCTGTGAGTCACTGACAAGATGCTCAGGTGTGTTGTGTTGGCATGAGTCTGTGGTGTATTTCTGTTCTGTGTGTTATTGTTAATTATGTGTGTAAATATGCTATTTGATTGTGAGTGTGTTTTGTCATTTAGAATGTGTTGTGATAACAACAATGTAGCAAAACAGTCCTTTTGTCCTCTAAAATGGTAATCAGTATATTTCAAAAATAATTAATTAAATAAAATTGCACTAATATTGCATGTAAATTGTGAATAATCTTTTAGAATAAAAAATGTCAATAGTCAATGCTATAAGATAAAAAAAAGTTTTATTTATAAGAAGTATGGTAATTAATTACGCCTGATAATTTTTTGAGTCATAGCCGATTGAAAATTTATTAAAGGGGGAAAATCCAAAATTGTTTTTAAAATGTAGGCAAAATTCAAGAACATTAAAAATATAATTACTTTTTGTGGTGTTCTAAAAGAATTATTTTTTCTGAAAGAACTACAAAGCTGTCTTTAAATAAAAGATTCATGAGAAAAATCCATTCAGAGAACTTTCAAAATGTTGGCTAATAGGACAAAGAATTGAACATTTGGAGGGATGAAAAATTATCTATTCAGTATGTGACCTTACACTTGTGTTTGTGAGGTTAGCATTACCATTCCCTCCCACCATTCTGTTTCAAATGCAAACAAGAAACTACAGGTTATAGGGTCTGTGGGGTATGACACCTGCTAATCATAAAGCATTGCCTTGGCAAATTCTTGGAACAAAGCTGCTATAATACCACTCTGTCTACAGAGCTAGCGCAAAGTTATATTAAAAGGAAAATTCGTTCATGGTTCGGGGTAATATTCAAACAAAGATCTAGGTTGTAAACAAGACACTACAGGTTATAGTGTCTTTGGGGTATGTCACTTGCCTATCATAAATCATTGCCTTGGCAAATGCTTGGAACAAAGCTGCTATAATACCACTCTGTCTACAGAGCTAGCGCAAAGTTATATTAAAAGGAAAATTCGTTCGTGGTTCGGGGTAATATTCAAACAAAGATCTAGGTTGTAAACAGGACACTACAGGTTATAGGGTCTGTGGGGTATGTCACTTGCCTATCATAAATCATTGCCTTGGCAAATTCTTGGAACAAAGCTGCTATAATACCGCTCTGTCTACAGAACTAGCGCAAAGTTATATTAAACGGAAAATTCGTTCGTGGTTCGGGGTAATATTCAAACATAGATCTATGTTCTAAACAGGAAACGAGGTCTTTGAAGAATAATCGTAGCCACATTGATAAACATTGTAACTTTTATTAAAAATTAATAATTTTAGAATAAAACTCACCTATGAATGTAACGTTTAAACTGAAGTTAATATACTTTTGGTAATAACTTGGCAAAAACACTACTACTTGCTGATATGTTTCAGCAGACGCGTTTCGCGTCTAGGTCTGCGCATTTGTTCAATGCTTGGAGTCACGAACAAAACCTTAAGATGTACAACAGAAATGAATAATTGTCACGAGAAATGCACATTTTAAACTAAAGATAAAATACAATTACGTATTCATCCGTCCCACAAAATTATCTGACTATCGCGAAGGGTTTTGTTGCGCGTGTACGTGCGTGTGTGCATGCTACGGGCGGGTATAGGCTATTGTTCATACGTACCGCGTGAATGATATCTAGGTTTATGATTATTTTGTTTATGGAATTAAAATGTAAACAAATACTGTCCCTGATACAACAATATTTATACTGTAAATAGACTTTCCGGCGACAGCAAACGTGAATTCCCAGTATGGTAATGCTTAGGTCCGATTGAAACACATTCACTGCTATGAGTATAGTGGTTAGGCCTTATAAGCCCTACATAGCTGATATTTTTTTGTATGCTAAAACTTACCTAAGACAAAGTAAATGGATTATCTATATTAGAAATGACCTTAGTAGATTTCCACCTACAAAATGAATCTTTTCGCAGTGTCGCACGGATGCGACATCAGCGCTCGCTTGCGAATTTCCAAATAGCTGTCATCGACTTTGAATAAAGTCGATGACAGCTATTTGGAAATTCGCAAGCGAGCGCTGATGTCGCATCCGTGCGACACTGCGAAAAGATTCATTTTGTAGGTGGAAATCTACTAAGGTCATTTCTAATATAGATAATCCATTTACTTTGTCTTAGGTAAGTTTTAGCATACAAAAAAATATATGAGTGATTAATTCCATCCGATATCCTTTTCTATTCTTCTACATGAGATGTTCAAAAGACAATGTCTATTCCAATCTTCTAACCTGTTTAATTTTATAGTGCCTGTATGTAACAAAAGTCCAATAAAAACTGTAAATTCCTTGGCAGCAAGACCTTTCAACCTAGTTATACGAGAAACAATTTCAGGCTTTGGCAGAAGAAAAACGTTTTCTACAATTTTGTTGGTTTCCCCGATAATAGCATCGCATGTTACGTGATCAAACAAAAGATCGAATTAATCTATTAGCAGAAGAAAAACGTTTTCTACAATTTTATAGATTTCCCCGATAACAGCATCGTATGTTACGTGATCAAACAAAATTCGAATTAGTTTGTTTGCAGAAGAAAAACGTTTTCTAAAATTTTGTTGGTTTCCCCGATAATAGCAACGCATGTTACGTGATCAAACAAAAGATAGAATTAGTCTATTGGCAGATGAAAACGTTTTCTAAAATTTTGTTGGTTTTCCCGATAATAGCAACGCATGTTACGTGATCAAACGAAAGATCGAATTAGTCTATTGGCAGATGAAAACGTTTTCTACAATTTTGTTGGTTTCCCCGATAATAGCAACGCATGTTACGTGATCAAACAAAATATCAAATTAGTCTATTGGCAGAAGAAAAACGTTTTCTAAAATTTTGTTGGTTTCCCCGATAATAGCATCGCATGTTACGTGATTAAACAAAATATCAAATTAGTCTATTTGCAGAAGAAAAACCTTTTCTACAATTTTATAGGTTTCTCCGAAAACAGCATCGCATGTTACGTGAGCAAACAAAAGATAGAATTAGTCTATTTGCAGAAGAAAAACCTTTTCTACAATTTTATAGGTTTCCCCGAAAACAGCATCGCATGTTACGTGAGCAAACAAAAGATAGAATTAGTCTATTTGCAGAAGAAAAACGTTTTCTACAATTTTGTTGGTTTCCGTGATAATAGCAACGCATGTTACGTGATCAAACAAAAGATCAAATTAGTCTATTGGCAGAAGAAAAACGTTTTCTACAATTTTGTTGGTTTCCCCGATAATAGCATCGCATGTTACGTGATTAAACAAAATGATCGAATTAATCTACCGGTTTGTTTTCAGTTGTTATTGGATCAGCAATTTGTTTTCTTTCTAAACTGAATGGTTTTGAGGGCAGCAATTGAAATGTATTGAAGTGGTTGTATTACCTTTTCAATACCACCATCACTAGAAATTTGACTATCAAACGAATTTGACAGGAGAAAACCGCACAAATGAATTAACTGACTAGCTCACAAGGTTTCAATAAACGTTAACACGATGGTTACAAAACACTTTTGTTTTCTGTCAAACGCTAGTTAAAGACATTCATAAATGTCGAGCCAGTACGTCACTCCAGTGCGATGCTAGCAGGGCGCCCGGGATCGTTCCATCGCATCGGGTTGACGTCGCAGCGAATGTGTTAACGTGTGTCTGAGAAAACATTCTGCTTTTATTTACAATAACATTGGTATTTTCTTTCACTGATTGAATTGTCAAGTTTATTATCCAAACTGCAGACGGTAACTTAAATATCAAAATTTTATTAATAGGCCTATAATGAATTGATAGAAATTTTGTTACTCTTGTTTGAAAACTTTAAAAATTAGTAGTAGGGGGCCGTGATACTGGCTCTGCCTATACTTATATAGCATAGCATATATTGCGAATTGCGAATTGTGTAACTTTACCTCAATTTAGTAATATAAAATAAATGTTTTTTTTTTCATTAACCACTGATACAATATCCAGTTAGGATGGATTGAGATATAAACCATGGGTGGAGTTGCAAGTTTTGTTCTAGTGGGCACAAGATTACCCTGGGGCCTTCAAATGGGGTTCGAGGTATACCCCCCCCCCATTAACTTTTAAAAGCTTGTCGACTTTGAGCCAAAAGCTTACAAAGTAAAATACATGTTTCAAATTACTATTTATTCGTAAGTTAGGGTATGCTTTTCAACGTAATGTTTCTCATAGAACGCGAATCTGTATCTTTTAGCTTTGTAAAATTAAAATTTTTTTTCGAATTTTGCAGTCATAAGTTCAAAAATAAGCCTGATTTTTTTCCTATAAGAATCATAACGGAGAATGTCAAACTTCGTCTGAAACAATTACTAAAATTTTATGTTGAACATCATGACTTATAAGATTAAAATAAGGTTCATATTTTTCTTTGAAATTACAGACATATTTAGAAAATAGTTCACATATGAATAAAACAATAACTTATACTGTCAACGGTGGCTCCAGGATAGACTTTCGGGGGGGGGGCAATGGCAGGAAAACATGAGGGCGTTTGGGGCAAAAAACTTTAAAAAAGTAAAGGCCTTCGAATGAGATTTAAACTATTCTTGTACTTAAAATTCACAGGAAATTTGGCATTTTGGCCACGTGGACTGGACGGGTTTTGCAGACCCAGACTAAATGTTTGTCATGTACGGCTGACAATAAAACCTACGTTTCACTTTACCATTGCTACATTTTATCTTCTGAAAGTTTACGTTTTGGTTTTTTTATTGCCAAATCTGTTCTTGCCAGATACTTTGTAGCTATATTTTCGTACAGTAATGTATTGCAACATAATGCGTTTCTAATGCGTAATAAACCCCAATACCACAAAAATAACAGATAATACAAGTTACTTAAGATTAAACTCTTGTGTACATTTCAATGACCGTGTCATCAAAAGGCTTGTTACAAAATTACAATCTAGCAAACAAGAAGTTACAAACTAGAGTGACCCCTAGACCACAAAATAGAGGTCACTAGTTTGTAACGTCTTGTTTGTTAGATTGTAATTTTGTAATAAGACCCTCTGATGATGACACGGTCATTGAAATGTATACAAGGGTTTAATCTTGTGTAACTTCTATTATCTGTTAATTTGTATTATTTTCATGGTATCGGGGTTGTTTCCAATATTTTCAGTTGAATATATTGTACCACCACTGTGCTCTTGGTGTTGTAGCCAGTATAATGCGTTTACTCCTAAAGAATTATTGGTATTTATTTCCCGTGCCCACGTGTACGATTTTAGCGAAAACAATTATACAGAGTGACGCAGAATGGTATCAAACATACGAAAAAAATATTACAACTCTTGCTCACGAAAAAAAAATTAACAATTTCGGAAAATTGTAATTTCTCCCATACGTGTGCTAATAGTGCTGGTAAAAATGCAAATCGCCCACTCCCAATACAATGCATATAAAAATGAATCAAAAACATGTCCTGAAGTTATATTGATAATTATTGTTTGTTATTGCCACGGAAGGTTAGTTTTATATACCTATGAAGTCAGGATAGATTTGGTTGTAATTTTTTACTTTTAACCAAATGCACAAATGTAAGGGTGGAATATAGGTTACGTGACGTCACCTGGCAAGAAGTATTACTCCGGGGAAGTAGGCGTTTAATAGACAATGTTGTATAAAATTACAACCAAATGTATCCTAACTGGACACTCTACAGGTATATTTTAATATAGTAATGTATAAAATTACAACCAAATCTATCCTAACTGTGGACTTTATAGGTATATTTAAATATACGCAGGATCGGATCTCCAAACATATTTTGGAGAGGGCTGGTGTGAGGGGAGGAAAGGGTTCCCCAGTCTGGAAAATATTTAGGAGAGGCCTATAATAGATATAGTGTAAACTCTAAGGGTCTCCTATCCGAGAGGAATAGTTATAGGCCTGCTATGTAATATTATTTAGCCCCATTTGCCATATATTTATAATGTAAACAACCTATTTATTAATGATTACAGTATGGGATTATAGTGAATAATATGGGTTTGTAAACATATTCTACTGATTATTAAGTAGATTTAAATCGGGGACGAACGCAGACATAGGAAAAGTCATTTTAGTTTACATTTAAAGTGTTATTTTATAGTTTTAAAAATTTTCACTTTTTCCATATTTTGGGAGGGGCTTGAGCCCCAAAGCCCCCCTTAAATCCGCCACTGAATATACGTACACGTAGTACGGCGCGCCGTTAATACGAGGACGTAGTACTTCTTGCTACTCAGCACTGAATTTTTTACCCGACTTTAATTTGATAAAAATGGTATTTATTTCTCTGGGCGAGAGTTTTCATGATTTTTTCGAATCTCTGATGACTTCCTGTGTCGGTCGGTATACACTTTTTTCGCTAAAATCGTACACGTGGGCACGGGAAATGG
This sequence comes from Prosapia bicincta, assembly GCA_036971475.1. Lineage (NCBI taxonomy): Eukaryota > Metazoa > Arthropoda > Insecta > Hemiptera > Cercopidae > Prosapia > Prosapia bicincta. The sequence continues at coordinate 133,021,590 of JBAIZL010000002.1, read as the reverse complement.
ATACCAAAATTATTTGTTACAAAATTACGTTTGTAAAGTGTGGTTTTGTTTACATATAATAATTTAAGTAATTTTAAACCAGCATTTATGCTTTCGGATGCTGATTTCGTGTTTCAAACGTATGTTTGATTAACATAGGACTTATCAGGCGCGTATCCAGCGACTTGCTTTAGGGGGGGGGGGCGATCGATGCATTATATATATATATAATATGTGTGTGTATGTGTGTGCACGCGCGCGCGTGCGTGTATGTAAAAACATAGAACAGAAAAAGTTCTTTCTACGCTTGCGTTAGAAATCGGTAACGTGATAAAGATTCGTAGCAAATTAGACTTTTTAATAAATAATTATTCCAGTTTCGATAACACTTATGGCTAGAGAATATTATTAATTTCATAATAAGCTATTATTATAAAAATGGTTTATTAATTAATATAAGTAGTTATTTTTCCAACACGAACAATTCCGGAGTCAACTGCGAATATTACGCTTGCAAAATTACGTATTGAAAATCATATGTTCGAGACTAAGCTTCACTAGCGCTATCTGTTGTTAAAACGTTTAGACGTTTACGAGGGTATGCAGAGGGAACGCGTCACATTTTCAAATTAAAAATTACAATTATATTTTTTATTTACAATAAAAGACGAATTAACTTAAGTAAAAGTCTAATTTAATAGAAAGTCCTAATTTAATAATATATTGTCGATTTTTAACCCAAAGTTCTTGAGGGTTGGGAGGGGCGATCGCCCCCCTTGGATCCGCGCCTGCTTATATGTTGAAGAAAAAAAATCGTAGCTGTGTCATTTACTCAATACGAATAGATAAATCCATCTTCTCTTATGAGCTTTTTCAAATATGTATTTGTAATAAGATTTAGGCTATGTTGAACTCTGATTCTATTTTTTTCTGCAAGTTTTGAAAAATCATTAAAAAACAATGGAAACACTCGTTTTCGAAATTTATCTTGCTGATTAAAAAAAACTTTCAGAAATATTTTTGGATTCTTCCCATCACTTTTTAAAACTAGAGCATATCGTATTATAATTAGTAACAACTTCTGACTGGTACTGTTAGTTGGATGTTCAATTTATTAAATTCAAGGATTATACATGATCAGACTTTATTAGGTCTACAGAAACGTTTAGGAAAGTAAGCTCATTTATGAAATATTTCTTTATTACTTCAAAGTTTATTAAAATTAATAAAGTTTTGAAAATTTAATGAAAGTTATTATTTTGGTTTTTTCAAAAAAGATGTAAACTGTTGCTAGTTTTTTCGGAAACATCTTTATACGATGATTTTGCGTTCCTCGCAACTATTGTTGTTTGTTGAGGGCCACAAATAAATTATCCACTCAACAAAATAATAGCATATATTTGATATGTGTTGGAAACAATTGTTTCATAATTTTAAAACTATTTCAACTTAAATAACATTGAATATCAAGAAGTACAGAATAGATTTACAGTTAAAAAGATCATAAGTGAAAATGTTTATAATTTTGCTGATGGTTAACGAATACATCTATGCTAACTACAGTTTTTTACTTACATTTTCAATTAGTTCTGCAATTAAATATAACACATCACTAAACACTGAACTTTGTCACATGTGCGTATTTAGACCTGGTTTTCTTGTGGTTGAGGAGTACTGGAGCTTGAAGTTCCTCTTCCGTTGGCGCTGGTAGAATCTTCTTCCGGATGACACTGTTTGCGATGCTTATGCACAAAGTAATAGCTCGGAAACTTAGAGCCACAAGTTTTGCACGGGTAATATTGGACATTCATGTCTAGAAGTCGCACTTCCCTTTTGTGTTCTCGTGCCGAGGATTTGATTGTTTTGTTTGGCTTTGTTGATCCAGAAGGCATGCTGACCGGGTTTAGATGTCTCCGAGCGTGCTTTAAGTAACAATAATGGCTTTTGAACGTGTTATTACAATAATGGCAAGTAAACACGTTCATGATTTCGTTGTTTTGTTGAGAACTTTCTCCAGATAAAGGAACTGTTTTTTCAACTTCTTTTAAAGCAGGAGGTTCGATTGCACGAGAGTCTTCCGGCAGGATCTCCGAAACGTTTGCGCCTTTGTCGGTCTCCGTATTGAATCCGTAGTTCTGATTGAGAACTCTTTGAAATCGAACGGGCCCGTCACAGCACGCCACATCGACTATAACCTTTCCGTCTTTCTCTGACGAAGGTGACTTTTTCCTTGACTTCGTTCTCGGCGTAATAGTTACAGTAACGTGGTCAGAAGAGTCGGAAATCTGCGACAAACATGGGGACAGACTAGATGGTGACGGTGAAACTTGTCTCTCCGTCGACGTGGATGGTACAGCTAGCGGGGATCTCACGTCTGTAGCTTCTCTCTCTGTATTCTGCATTGAAAGTTGAGGGAAGACGGGGGGAAAGGAAGATAGAGCGGTCGGAGGAGGGGGTTGAAGTTGAGGAGGAGACCAGTAGACACTCGCCGGCGGAGGTGCTATCAATGATGGAAATACTTTGCGGCTTGGAATCGGTTTAATTAATAACGGGTTATCAGAGGCGGTGTACTGCATCGATTGTTGATGCTCGATAAGATATGATCTACACAGGTCTAATGCTCTAGGCATGTGAAGGAGATGCGTCGCAAGCAGAACTGCGTATATATTTTCTGGGTTCAAGTCCAAATACCCAGTATATATAAATGTTAAAAGTGGAGCGAAAATATCGGGACTTATATTGGGTATTACGATCTCGTTACTTTCCGTTGAAGCTATTAAAGACTTGAGGTATCCGCTTTGGCTGGACAGCAAAGTACGATGGCCTGCAAATTGGTGGCTCTGGCGACCCGTGCCGACTGTTATCAGTATATCGGGCGACGTACATCCTGTAACACTTCCCCTAAGTAGCCAGGCGCGATATAAAGAATACATAGTTACAATATTTTTAAAATTAAAAAAAACGTGATTGGTCACACAATTACTGTTTATTGTTGACCTTAATATCCATTCCAACAAAATTATTTCCCCTCACTGATTTAAAAAAGAGTTTTAATACCAAACACTGTAATTAAATTTTCCCCACTTTTTATTTAAAAATCACTAACTTTTCTGATAGTTTTTTTAAACAGAAAATTTAAACAATAACATTATCTCACTTTAAACGTACTCGGTAATAAAACTAGCACCTACAGTACAATACGTAATCTGTAGTCATCGAAGGCAATAACAGAGCAAGATGATTGTTCCCTGCTCTAATCACAAGGCGAACTAAAATAAAGATATGATGCGCTATTAATATCACATCCTCCCACAGCCCCGCCTCCTCGTTGTTCATTGGCTCATCATGAGTCGAGAGAGGAGGGCAAAGGGAACTACTTCTGTTTACATAAATCTAATAAAATTGATTATATATTAAAAGAAACCCAGTGTACCATTATAAGTGTTAGCTGTTTTACGAGACGATATTATTTTAAGTGAACAAACAGAGCAACTTTTTCACTCCTACTTAGCAAAAGCACTTTAATGTAGCCAAGAATCAATTTGTACGCCTATTGGGAATTGGGTATTCGTGCAACATTGTTATACTGTATTATTAATATATCATTACCGTTGTTGGGCAAGTGTGGAAGGTTATTAGTTACATTAACGTCAAAATTAGACATTTAACCTAAAAATTAACTAATAAAACGTTTACGTAATAAACGTTTGTAAATTGTTGTTATATGTTATTCAGAAAAAAAAAACAGTAAAAAGCTAAATGAGTTTAATATAGTGTTGATGTAATATAGTGTAGATGTTTATTGTTATAAAAAATTGTTTATTGCGTGTGCGTGCATGCTGTTGAAAATGTTTCTTTTGTGTGCGTGCATGCGCGTGTGAATGTACACTACACCAATGTTTTGTAACGCATTATTCCCTCGTTTTCTTAGAGTTACAATATAGTCCCGATAACTCGAGATAAATAGGACCGAACTCGCTCGGATTACCGAAAACTTGGATTACACGGAAATACGTTCCTGTGTATTAGAAAAATACGCGTTCTAATAAACTTTAATACAGTACTATAATTAAGAATGCACAAAATACGTTTATAGAACTTTATATAAACATTTCTTAGAAGCCCAACTTATTTCCTTTGCATACCGTATGGCTATAAATATTTATTGAAAGCCCGACTCATTTCTTTTGCATACCGTATGGCTATAAATATTTATTGGAAGCCCAACTTATTTCCTTTGCATACCGTATGGCTATAAATATTTATTGAAAGCCCGACTCATTTCTTTTGCATTCCGTATGGCTATAAATATTTATTGGAAGCCCGACTCATTTCTTTTGCATACCGTATGGCTATAAATATTTATTGGAAGCCAAACTCATTTCTTTTGCATACCGTATGACTATAAACATTTCTTGGAAGCCCGACTAATTTCTTTTGCATACCGTATGGCTATAAATATTTATTGGAAGCCCGACTCATTTCTTTTGCATACCGTATGGCTATAAACATTTATTGGAAGCCCGACTCATTTCTTTTGCATACCGTATGGCTATAAATATTTATTGGAAGCCCGACTCATTCCTTTTGCATACCGTATGGCTATAAATATTTATTGGAAGCTCGACTCATTTCTTTTGCATACCGTATGGCTATAAATATTTATTGGAAGCCCAACTCATTTCTTTTGCATACCGTATGACTATAAACATTTCTTGGAAGCCCGACTCATTTCTTTTGCATACCGTATGGCTATAAATATTTATTGGAAGCCAAACTCATTTCTTTTGCATACCGTATGACTATAAACATTTCTTGGAAGCCCGACTAATTTCTTTTGCATACCGTATGACTATAAATATTTCTTGGAAGCTCGACTCATTTCTTTTACATACCGTATGACTATAAACATTTCTTGGAAGCCCGACTCATTTCTTTTGCATACCGTATGGCTATAAATATTTGTTGGAAGCCCGACTCATTTCTTTTGCATACCGTATGGCTATAAATATTTCTTGGAAGCCCGACTCATTTCTTTTGCATACCGTATGGCTATAAACATTTCTTGGAATCCCGACTCATTTCCTTTGCGTACCGTATGACTATAAATATTTCTTGGAAGCCCGACTCATATTCTTTGCATACCGCATGGCTGGTAAATATTTCTCGGAACCCTATTCATAATTTTCTTTCAAATATATAATGTAGGCTCAAATAGAAACAGGCTCGATTATAACGGAAGCTCGAAAAATCGAGACTCGGAATATCGAGACTCTACTGTACCTATATAGATTAGGACCACGAACTTTTTTATATTAATTTTTTATAATTAATAACTATATTTAGAAGAATTTTTAAAGTTATCGTTAAAATACTGCAAGGAAAACTTTGTGTGGGGGGGGGGTATAAACCCCTCCGTCCGAAGGATTAGACTAAATAGTTCTTCTAATTTTTTTATCGGGTAAAAAACATTCAAGTGACCAGTTAAAAAAAAAATATATAGGCCTATTAATTTTAAACTGTCATAAGGAAATTGAAATATCAGGCACTAACTTGAAGGTAGATTTCATAAAAGCCATTTGGCAGCAGGCCTAACCCTACAACGCTTAATAAATGCGGGAGTAGCTCAATGTAGTTATCGTCGCTTAGCGAGGGATCATATTTGAAAAATAATATTTACGAAGCGCACCTTAGCGGACTAACTATGGCTTAAAGTAGGCCTAATGACATATCGACAAGATAATCGCTTTAACACAGGTTGTTTGAACGAACTTTCAAAGTCTCGTTGGCTCAATATTTTTTAGCACAGTGGTACAATATATTACAGTGAAAATATTGGAAACAACCCCAATACCACGAAAATAACAAATAATACAAGTTACTTGAGATGACATTTCGATGACCATGTCATCATCTTCAGAGGGTCTTATAACAAAAATACAATCTAGCAAACAAGAAGTTACTCTAGTTTGTAACTTCTTGTTTGCTAGATTTTATTTTGTAATAAGACATAGGGCCTACTCATCGAAATGTACACAAGGGTTAATTCTTGAGTAACCTGTATTATCTGTTATCTTTGTGGTATTTTGGTTGTTTCCGATATATTTACAATTCAATATTTCTTGTACAGTTGTAGTTTGAAAATATATAGCTTGCTTTTAAGGCTACGTTAATTTCTTGCAATACTTAACCAAATTCTCTTTAGGTATAGGCTTATATGTACAAATACCACACCTTACGAGTAGGCTACTAACATTTAACTTGTATTTTATTATTATTTAAATTTTTAATGAATTTAGGTATAAATGAATGAATTTAATTCATTAATTTAATTAAATCTGTGTCTAACTTTAGGCGTTAGAATGGGATATAATTGTGTCTAGTCTTCAGAATTTTTTTTTTAGTTCTACTAGCTTCCAACAAATCCAGAATGACAAGTGGACCCCCCGCCCAGAACTGTTTGTACATACAAACCGAAATATACGAACACTTTACCAAACTCCATTTAGACCCTACACCAAAATACCAAACACAAAAAAATTATGTATTTAAAATTTTTTTTAGTGGTTAGTTTTTTACTGTGGCTTGGTATGTGGAGAATATTTAAATTAGTCCGTTTGTGTCTTTATGTTGGTTGTTTTGTAGGCCTATATGTGTTGCATAGTGGACTTCGGAATTACGTTTCTTGTTACACATAACGCGCCAGCAAATAGACCCTACGTTGCTATAGCATTTTCGCTTAGTTCTTCAAGTAGGTCCTAATTATTTATGATTTATTCAATGGTCAAGATGATTACATCCACCAGGTTCAGGTCTATATATTTATTGCAGTTTCTGTCAGTGGCGCACCCAAGGGAGGGGCCAAGGGGTTCCGGCCCCCCCTTAGCATTGGAAAAATAAAAAATTATAAATAAATTAAAAATTACAAGAAAAATATTATATGTGCAAAAAAACAAGACGACTTAAATGAAAGTCAGTGGTACAGGAATCAAAATGTAAAAACGCCTAATATACGGCCTACTCGTCGAAAAATATTAAACAGCCTACTATACTATGACATAAAAATACTGATTTAATTTCAATTTGAGTCTTTTTTATGCTGCATATGCTTAAAACATAAGGTTTAGAGTGGTAAAAATTCAATATTTTTTATTGAACAAAAACAACCCCCCCACCACCGCCCCCGTTGTAGTTCTGGCCCCCTTGACAAAATCCTGGGTGCGCCCCTGGTTTATGTTATTATATTTATTGCACTATTATATATATCTGGGACAGTGGCGGATTTAAGGGGGCTTGGAGGCTCGAGCGCCTCCAAAATATGGAGGAGGGACACTTTTTAGACACTAACAATAACACTATAAATTTACACGTTTAAATAACACGTGTCTATAATAACAGGTAAAATAAAATGCCAATTCCGATGTTTGCACTCCGTTCGGCTTCGTTTTAAATCTTATTAATTAGTAGAATATATTTACAATAAACCTTGATAATTCGGACTAACTGGGACCGTGGCCCATCCGGATTATTGAAAACCCTGGTTAGGCGTAGACTAGAAGGAAAATTGAAAGACGGCATTGTACTTTCGTGTCTTTTCAGCAAAGTAGCACAAAACATTATTTTGTTTATCTGTAGTTCTTAGACGTTTTTTTCTTTTGTTAGACTTTTTATGCATGCACTGTATTTATTAGATTTTTGTGATTTCTTATTTATTGTTTTTGTTGTACTTCAAAATCTTTCCGGGTTATCCGGAGATGCGTGTTAACGGGGCCCTACTGAATAATCATTAATAAATACGCCCATCTACAATGTAATAAAATAGACGGTTTTCTGGTATAAACTGAAATGGGGCACCTGCAATACTCGCGTGCATCTTCATGATGCGTGTAGTTCATGATGTAAACAATACAGAGATTCTAGTATAAGGCCTATGGTGAATGATGTTAATTAATGGCTGTGTAGTGTTACAAAGTTAGCCTATAACTATTTCCCTCAGATTAATGACCCTTAGAGTTTACACTACACCTACCATATTTCCTAAATATATTCCGGAGGCCCTCTTCTCCCCCCCCCCTACCAGCCCTCTATTATATATTTTTCTGGATTCGCCACTGATCTGGGACAAATAATTGTTTTTAATCATGTTAACATTAGTTTAAGACTATCCGAACTTGAAATTTTGTAAATTTGTGAAAACATACTGAGACAGAACGTTTTCGATCGCTATGTGGCGATCTTTATCAGTGTCTTCTGCCTGATAGATAATTGTTTATAACCAACAAGAGAAACCATATAGGCCATTACAGACTAGAAAATTTGTGATAACTTATTGTCGTCATTAAAAAAACCTATTGTGGTCGACCTAGGAAAGCTAAATGCATCTCTAAAGGTATGTAACTGGCCACGCCCTCTGCGTTCACTATATAGGCCTACTTCCAAATCGAATTATTAGACAAAACTGACATTACTGACAGCGCCCAGGGGAACAAGGAATCTCACATCTATATGCGGATTACGATTGGAGGTGGGATGACGTAATTCGCTTAACCTAAACCGGTGGACAATGGTTACCGATGATGGATGACTATGTAATGAAAATAAATCGTTTGAACTACTATCGGATTCATTCTAGTTGGAAAAATAGAAAAGGAAAAAAGATTAGCTTGGAAATAGTAGATAAGTATCGAGCGGTTTCGATTTTTTAAAGTAAAAGATAATAGCTTGAAGTAGCGAGAGAAATTGAATATTTTAATTGTTGCATCGTGGGAACGCCATAAATATTAATTTCAGGTTTGCTGTGAATTGACTAATTGTTTTACGCATCAACTTTATTAATAAAATAATAGCAAACACCTAACAAATCAATAAATTATTTGAACAAATGACAAGCCGGTTGAATATCGATTGAAGTTTATTTTTTTAATGCAAAGTTTCGGGAACTGATCTGTTGCCCTTCTCAAGCCTGAAAACAATGTATACATTGCACTATAAATAAGCATAAAAATACAAGTACACTCACAACCAAAAATCTTTTCAAACTATAAAAATTTTCAATAAAATTTAATTCACAAACTTAATAAAATAAACCCATCTACAAGTTAAGAGTAGCCTAATAATTCTTCTAAAACATAATTAAAAATTAAAAACAGCAACAAAACTGCGAGAAAAACAATATAAACACATAAAACACCCAAACAAAATAACCATACATAAAAAAATAAAACAAAAAAAGTGGAGAACATACAATCAACATTAACTAATTCTTGGATGCTTTTAATTTACACAACAATGGTTTATACATACAGTACAGTCTCGCTAATCCGGTCTCCGATGATCCGGACCTCCGGCTAATCCGGACGGCCCAAAAGTTTTGTTTAGTTATAGTATTTTACAGTGCACAATCAGTCTGCTGTCCACAAAAATATTTATTTTTATACGTCTATATTTGTTATTTTTCAAAGGGGTTTTCCTACTTTAATACTCAAATAATATAATTTATTCATTAAAATATGAAATAGGTGTACCACTTGTTTGTTTCTTTTGCCTACTAAAGTAGAAAAAACTTCTTTGAAAAAATATATACAAATTAGATCACCCAACACTACAACGTACGTGACATCAGAGACATCTTGCGATAAACAAAAGATAAAGGACCGCTGACTAAACGGATAAACAGTCTATCCGTCTGGCGTCAGGTCAGTTGTTTTGTCGGACAGATGCCACTTTTCCTGCTTCTCGCAAGATATCTGCTCAGTTGTCATTTAATTCTAGTGCGATATTGATCTGTGTTTTTTATTTACGTCTCGTTCAGTGTTCAGTGAAAATGGCGACTAAACGTAAGTCAGTGACAGTGACAATGGAACAAAAACTCCAAGCTTTGTTTCGTATTGATGGAGGTGAATCGCTTATTAAAATTGCAAAAGAGTTAGGTGTGGGAAAACAAACTGTTTCCGATTGGAAAAAAAAGCGACAGGAAATTGAAGATTTTTGTGCAAAAATGGTTAGTAAAGACAGTTTAGGCGGCAGAAGCACTTTAAAAAAACCAAAAAATGAAACCCTAGATGATGCTTTGTATGTTTGGTTTTGCCAACAACGGGAACAGGGTGTTCCTTTATCGGGTGTAAATTTGCAAACGATCGCGCTGAAACTGAATGAAAAGTTAAAAGGAGACCCTAATTTTACTGCCAGTGTGGGATGGCTGTCACGGTGGAAGGAACGACACGGCATCCGTCAACTCGGAATAAGTGGTGAAATTTTGTCAGGTGACAGTGATGCAAGTGAAAAATTCAAAGACAAATTTGGCAAGTTTCTCAGAGATGAAAACTTACAACCTTGTCAGGTGTTCAACGCTGACGAAACTGGATTAAATTATAAAATGTTCCCAAAAAAAACTTTAGCTTCCAAATTAGATTCAGTAGCAAAAGGCCATAAAGTTAAGAAAGAACGTATGACTTTGCTGCCCTGCAGTAATGCTTCTGGCGATCTAAAATTTCCACTTTTGGTGATAGGGAAATCCGCAAAGCCTAGGGTTTTTAAAAATGTAAATTTAAGTGTTCTACCGGCCCAATACAAGTTCCAAAAATCAGCGTGGATGAACAGTCAAATTTTTAAGGACTGGTTTTTTGAAAACTTTGTTCCAACAACAGAAAAGTTTTTAAAAGAGAAAAAACTTCCTCGAAAAGCGGTTTTACTAATTGATAATGCCCCATGCCACCCAAATGAAGAAGAATTGCGTCATGGTGACATTTTTGTTAAATTTCTTCCTCCTAACGTAACGGCTCTCATTAAGCCGATGGATCAGGGCGTGATCGAAGCGATAAAACGGCGATATAGGAAAAAGTTAATTTTATCGCTTTTGGAACAACAAGAAGCAGATCCAGCTACAAAATTTATTGAAAATCTTAAAAAAGTGACTATAAAGGATGTCATTTATATGGCTGCAGAATCGTGGGAGGAAATTCAACCGTCTACACTACAAAAAAGCTGGAAAAAATTGTGGCCTGAAATGCCACAGGAAAGTGGAAAATCTGACAGTCAACCTACTAATGACGACAATGAATTTGTTCAGATTTTTCAACAATTGGAGGGTTGTGCCGAGTTGAAAGACACTGATATTTCCGAGTGGATTATCAGTGATAATGACATTGGTCATCAAGTGCTCAACGAGGACGAAATCGTCGCGGTGTGCACTGCAAACGCAGAAAATGACAGCTCGGAAGAGGAAGACTACACAGACGAACCTGTCAGCCTAACTCATGATGAGGCGGCTGCAATGCTGGAGGGGTTGATGACTTACTTTGAGAAACAAAGTGATACGTCAACTGCGGAGCTACTGACCTTGAAACGCCTACGAGATCGTACTGTGAAACGACGTCATTCATCGTTAAAACAAAAGAACATTACGGACTTTTTTCACTAAGTTTTTTAAAGTTTGTTTTTGTTTCAGTTTCATTTTTGTTTGAGTTTTTTGTGCGTTTATACAGTATAGTGTAAATAACTTTATGTGAATACTTTTATTCAACGAGAAAGGTGCTTAGATATTTATTTATGTCATGACTTTTCTGTTATAATTATAGGATTTTTTGCTACATAAGCTATGAAATACTGTACTGTAAGCTATATTTAGGCCTCAATTTCACTAAAACTACAATTTCAATATGTTTTCCCACCTAAAACACATATTGTATGCATTTGTTTGGCTTTTTCCGTCTAATCCGGACTTTCGTTGATCCGGACCGGGTCCGGTCCCATCAAGTCCGGATTAGTGAGACTGTACTGTACTACATAAATTTGTTCACTGACTATCTCGAGTGCTCAAACTTATTTTTTCATACTCAATTCAATTACACTCTAGGCCTTCACACATTCTAAACTATAACTTATAAGCTATAGTTTAAACTAATGAAGAATGATTTTGTCAATGAAAAGCGGATAGAAAATAATTTAGGGTCTATTGATTTGCGGTTGGCGTTCGTTAACAATTAATTAGTTAATCACTTTTACATTAGTTCATGACTATCCGAACTTTAAATTTTGTAAATTTGTAAAAACCTATTGAGACAGAACGTTTCCGATCGCTCGTGGCGATCTTCATCAGTGTCTTCTGTTTTGTTGTTAGGTCAAGCGGTGACGGTTTTAAAGGCAGGTTTTCGATAGTATCAAACAATATGTGTGATTTGTATTGCGTTTGTTCGTTTAATATGTTTGTATTTTGTGTGTCTGTAAATTTCATATTGTTCTAGTGTGTTGAGATGTGGTCCTTTTCTGTTGATGTGTAAGATTTCTATGTTACGGTAAATGTCTGTGTATTTGTGTCCTGTTTCTTTTAGGTGATTGTAAAATGCTGAGTTGGTGTTCTGTTTGTGTTCCACAACTCCTCGTTTAAAGCGGCGACCTGTTTGTCCAATGTAGAATTTGTTACATTCGTTGCAGTCCAGTTTGTATACGTCTGGTGCTTGTAGTTTATCTTTGTTGTTGGTGTTGTGTTGTATTTTGTATTGTAACGTATTAGTTTTGTATGCTATTTTGTATCCTGTGTTTTTGAAATTTGTGGGCTATTTAATTTGATGTTCTGTTTATGTATGGTACTGTGATGTATTTGTTTTCCCTCTCTGTAGTGTTAATTTTAGTGTTTTTTTGTATATTGCACCGTAGTTTGTCTAATTAGTTAATTAGTGGTCTCGTTATTTTTTGACGCCAGTTTTCTGAGCACATATGGTTTTAAATGTCAGAATAAGTTTGAAAACGTAGTAGGGCCTAATTCAGTAAAAGTGAAAACAACTATAACACAGTGATCCCTCGTTATTCGCGGAGGGTTAAATTCCCCGAACTTACCGCGAATAGTGAAACCCACTGTATATGGAAAGGGGAGGGTTACGTCCCAAATAAAAAATGTTAACAATAATTAAAGCTATACTGTACACTTATAATACAGTATATTTACCTACTAGATAATTACATACATATTTTTATTGTTTATTTACGTTTCTTTTCAATCCGAACTAAACACTTCCACAAGAAGACGCGACGATTCCAAAACTAGCAGTCATGACAATCGAATGTGACACCTGTTTATTAACCCTTTGGACGCCAGCCGCTCGGGCCGCAGCCCAACTCCTGCCCGCCAGCCGCTCTGTCAGCGGTACTAGCGAGAACCGCCAAGGCATGTTTGAACGTTTTTGCACCGGTTTACATTTCGCTCTGTGCTTTCGTTAGTTTTTATGCAAATGTAATGATTTTTTTTGTTTTATAGATAATTACGTGGGCTATCAACATTTAGTAATTAAAAAAGCGTTACTTGTACAACAAAATTATTGATAAAGCAATAATGCCTAACAGAAAAAAAATTTATACAAAAAATTCAACTTCTTGAAAACATTTTTGAAAACCACGGTAAATGCTGGGAGGACTTTGTACTCCAATAAAACTCAATCTTTATTTCAATACTTCAACTCAATATTTGAACTACCACTAGGAGTGAAAGTGGGATCCAAATCGGTATCGTCAGCTTCACTTTCACTAACCTCAGATGACGAACTGCTATTCAAATTGTTTACCTCACTATCACTAAGAAACTCATTTTCAAGAATATGTTTGATTTCGTCTTCATTCAACAATGAATTACTCATCTCGCACAAATAAAAGAAATACAAAGTTATAAATAATATAGACAAACAAACCACATCGAAAGCATTCACAGTGAGACTGGAAGGGATGCGGACGACTGGCGACAGCGCGCTGTATGAGAGCACGTGCCTTATCAGCTCGGCCCCCGATGACGACAAAAACAAATAGCTGAGCCAAGGTCACTGGTACTACCATTGTGAAAATTATTTTCCTGTAGTGTTAGTGACTTTAACGAAAGTCCAAAACAATAGAAACAATCTTTAAAAGTGTCTAAATACATCTTAAAAATAATGTTTTCCTGGCGGTCCGATTGATCGGACCTTGGCGATTTTCGCCTACACATCGTCGGTCCGATGGATCGGACCGTGGCTGTTTTCGCCTACACACCGTTGGTCCGATAGATCGGACCGTGGCGTCCAAAGGGTTAACTGACGCAAAAAACAAAATCCGAGTTAGTTACGGTCGCCGAATACGATTATCGATGTTTGTATCTAATTAAGTGTAAGCAAACAGAAGTGATGCTTAACTAATGTATGGAGTTGATTGACTCATCGTTGTTTGTCAGTGACGATAACGCAACTTGTTATAAATAAGGGCACAGGGGGCTCGTGTCCCCTTATTACCCTATAAACCAGCGTTAGGTTTTTACGGAAACAGCTTTCGACTCAACAATTGTGTAATTTAAAGTCACAAAATAGGATAAAATATGATTTCTAGAGATAAAAATGTCCAAGTTTCCCCGAGAGTGTTTCACCATCTTTCGGGTCGTGCCCCCCTCCCCATCGCCTTGGCAAGCTACTCAAGGAATGCCTATCACTTGAGTTGCAGGCGTAGTAGTGTACATTATAACGGATGTTTGGAGAGTAATCAGATTTCAGTGATAAGTAACTAAAGTACTGTACAAAATAAATAACACGAGTACACATGACCCTACACCCTACATAGTAACTATACTGTTTTTCTTGTATTTTGTTTATAAATCCACGCATATTTAGCCGTATATCCCGTAATCTTACCAACCGCGAATACAGATCTCGCGAATAGCAAGATACTACTGTATTAACTTTAAAAGTAATTCGTTTTACTTACAATCTAACAATATTTGCCTGTAAATCCTTGCTCATAGAAACTCTTACTTTTTGTTTAAATGAGGACGCTTGTTTCAGAGAATGTGTCTCATTACCAAGTAATGGGTTGATAAAACATATCTAAAACGGCCTTCCATATTTAAAAAAAAGTAAGTGCTAATATAGGCAAGTTTTTTCACATTAGTATATGTTAAAATGTACTAGTGTAATCTATTACCTCGAGTTGAAGATGGGAACAAATAATATTAAAATTCCTAATATTGATTTTCACTTCTGTTAAGAATATTTTTTTACATCGTACATTTTTCTGCATTTCCTAACATTACAATACATTTCAATGTTGACGCGTTTCGGAATAACTCCATTCTCGGCGAAGAGTTGAGAGTAGGCCTATTCCAATAACTCTGCTTTTTTTATAGAGAATACTATTAAAGTTTTGAGGTTGGGGTTATTCCGAAACTCGTCAACAAAGAAAAGTATTCTTATGTTAAGAAAGCCTGAAAAATGTACCCGAATGTATAAGTTTTGAGGATGGGGTTATTCCGAAACTCGTCAACAAAGAAAAGTATTCTTATGTTAAGAAAGCCTGAAAAATGTACCCGAATGTATAAGTTTTGAGGATGGGGTTATTCCGAAACTCGTCAACAAAGAAAAGTATTCTTATGTTAAGAAAGCCTGAAAAATGTACCCGAATGTATAAGTTTTGAGGATGGGGTTATTCCGAAACTCGTCAACAAAGAAAAGTATTCTTATGTTAAGAAAGCCTGAAAAATGTACCCGAATGTATAAGTTTTGAGGATGGGGTTATTCCGAAACTCGTCAACAAAGAAAAGTATTCTTATGTTAAGAAAGCCTGAAAAATGTACCCGAATGTATAAATAATATTAATAAAGTCAATAGCGCAGGTTTTTCTTTTCGAGATAATAAAGTTTAATTTGTTATTACATTGATGCTTACAACCATAAAAGGTGCGTTAGACAATGTGTATAAGTGTGTAAATAGGTAGTCAACTTTTCAGAAACCCGTTGTACCTGAAAACATGTGTTTTTCAGTTCCTGCTATTAGTTCCCACTCCCCTTATGTATATTTATAGCCTACATCTTGTTTAAATTTTCAATCGTTAATAAAATACTTTTTATTATCCACTCAAGTTCAAATGAATTTTGTTTTAAACCTTAAAATGGATGACAATTGGTGTTGATACAGTTTTTTCAAATATTAATTACTTCTTATTACGAGCTTCCAAGGTTGGCCTCGATGGCTCGATGTCTCCTATACACACACATATTTTCAAATATTAATCATAAATAAATTTAATTAATTAATTTCGGTTTCTATTTTGCTACTTAATATTGTGATTCTGTCATATGTAGGGCCTATTACGTATTTATACTAATTGTAATTATTTGAGAAAAAGTTTCTAAAATAACATTTTTCTTTGTTGACCTCGGTAGGAATAGACTTAAATATTTTTGCTTTTTTTATTACTCGTTCATTATAGCCTACTACTTGTTATTCAAAAATAAACGGGCAAGTTTATGTGTAGAAAATAAGCAAATACGCGATTTTAAAATTCAATATATTGGAAATAAAAACATTTCAATGATTTCACGTTTACCTTAGAAAGGGGCTTTCTAAAAACCTAACAATATTCGGATATCCTAAGTTCAGGTTTATAGAAATGCTAAGGGAGAGGCATTTAGTAAGCATGATTTTTTTTTTTAAATTACATCTTATCTCGATTGTTAACAAGATTTTGTCAAACATTTATTAATTATTTTTCGGGCAAGCCTTGTAAATCTAACTGGAATAAAATATTTTCAACCGTACCTCAGGAACTTGGAATATTTCAGTTCCCCTCCTCTCTTTGATTCTTTGAAGAAGAAGAACCGTGTTGAATATACGATGATGTCAGTTAAATAATGAAAGAAATGATTCACTGTTTTTTCCCTCAGTGCTCTCTCTTAATTAAATGAACCGGCTTGAAAAGTAAACTGCATTTTAAATGTTTCGTTTGGGGGGTAGAAACTTGTGTGGTTTAGTATAGTCACAACATCCCCAAACTGGCTCCTGTCTCTAATAATCTTTTTCTGCATTTGCCTTCCACCTTCGCCTGTAAACCAGATTCATTGATTTAAATTAGTTTTTACCACCTTCGCCTGTAAACCAGATTCATTGATTTAAATTAGTTTTTACCACCTTCGCCTGTAAACCAGATTCATTGATTTAAATTAGTTTTTACCATCTTCGCCTGTAAACCAGATTCATTGATTTAAATTAGTTTTTACCACCTTCGCCTGTAAACCAGATTCATTGATTTAAATTAGTTTCTAACACCTTCGCCTGTAAACCAGGTTCATTGATTTAAATTAGTTTTTACCACCTTCGCCTGTAAACCAGATTCATTGATTTAAATTAGTTTTTACCACCTTCGCCTGTAAACTAGATTCATTGATTTAAATTAGTTTTTACCACCTTCGCCTGTAAACCAGATTCATTGATTTAAATTAGTTTTTACCACCTTCGCCTGTAAACTAGATTCATTGATTTAAATTACTTTTACCACCTTCGCCTGTAAACCAGATTCATTGATTTAAATTAGTTTTTACCACTTTCGCCTGTAAACCAGATTCATTGATTTAAATTAGTTTTTACCACTTTCGCCTGTAAACCAGATTCATTGATTTAAATTAGTTTTTACCACCTTCGCCTGTAAACTAGATTCATTGATTTAAATTAGTTTTTACCACCTTCGCCTGTAAACCAGATTCATTGATTTAAATTAGTTTTTACCACCTTCGCCTGTAAACTAGATTCATTGATTTAAATTAGTTTTTACCACCTTCGCCTGTAAACTAGATTCATTGATTTAAATTAGTTTTTACCACCTTCGCCTGTAAACCAGATTCATTGATTTAAATTAGTTTTTACCACCTTCGCCTGTAAACCAGATTCATTGATTTAAATTAGTTTTTACCACCTTCGCCTGTAAACTAGATTCATTGATTTAAATTAGTTTTTACCACCTTCGCCTGTAAACCAGATTCATTGATTTAAATTAGTTTTTACCACCTTCGCCTGTAAACCAGATTCATTGATTTAAATTAGTTTTTACCACCTTCGCCTGTAAACTAGATTCATTGATTTAAATTAGTTTTTACCACCTTCGCCTGTAAACCAGATTCATTGATTTAAATTAGTTTTTAAATTTAATTATCTTTTATAAATTTCGTTTGTTGTATTTTGAATAGAAAAATATTTGATATCGTTACCAACTTTTCCGAGGCCAGTGTTTATTCAATTTTATTTTTATACAGGTAACAATAGTTCTGGTTCGATATCTGTTATAATAAAACAAATCATGTAAGTATGACTTTCTATCTATGACCACATTTTCGACGATAAGGATCGTAATTTTCGGTGTTACCAACGTGTTTTGTGTGGCAAAAGTATAAATTTTATAAAAATACAAATAATATATTCCATTTCAGTAAATAACTACTATTTCATCCCCAAAGGAAAAAATTATTTCTATAAAGTTTTGTAAACACTCTTGTTCCGCCTGTCTTTTATTAAACATCCCATGAAACTAAGAGGAAATTTTATGTAAGCTTCAAATAAGTTGAAGATTGTATATGTACTCCATTTATCCGAATTCCGATTATCCGAATCGCTGATTATCCGTTACGATTTCATATTTTCAGGCAGGTAAAAGCAAAGAATTAGAATATTCAGTTTTTAAGTGGCTTTAGCAGCAAACCTGATTTCGGGTCCTATTATTTGTGAATAAGCTAAGATCTTAGTTCAAAAGCTTGGAAAAAAATAAAAAGATATAAAAAAAATAGTTTTTACTCTCATTTGCAACACACATTTAAGAATTAACTGAAACTGACCTTTTTTCCAAGATATCAAACTATCCCCATTTTTTTTTAAACAAAAACACGGTTGATGTGTGACCGTGTTTTTATTTAACAAAAGTTTGTGAGTGTACACCTCATCATTATCCGCATTTTTGTTTATTTGACGGGCCCTGGCACGGTTGGTTTGGATAACTGGAGTTCTACTGTAATAGGTTATGTGGCGACAAATACAATGTTACTTACGGGTCATTAGTATCAGTAAAAGATTAAACAGGGTTTAATTAGTTTTAAAACATTCGTATACGTTTCGACCCCCAGTTCGAGCTTTCAGGAACTAAAAATTTATAAAAACCCCTAAACAACATATAAATTCACATATTCAAAACAACACGAATAATAAGCCCTTTTTCAAAGCCATACGAACAATAAGCCCTTTGACAATACGTCATAAAATAGAATGAAGTGTTAAAAATTCAATGTAAACTTTTTGTAAAAATAAGATCATTTATTTTTGACATTGAATTTTATAACATTTGGTTATATTTTATAATGTCAGGGGCTTTGTTATTTTAAATATGCAAATTTATGAATAGCTTATGGACAGGCTGCTTTAAATAAATGGTTAATTCCTGAAGAGCATTTCAATTGGGAATCGAAACACAGAGCTATTATTCAAAACTATTTAGATCGTTTAATTGTTGTTCTATATTACCCGTAACTAATTAATTAAAATTAGATTCGAAAGTGATTTTTATTTTCCATATATTTTTATTTTTTTTCTGCACTCAGTCAGAAATATTTTCTATTTTATATATTTTTATTTTTTTTCTGCACTCAGTCAGAAATATTTTCTATTTTATTCTTTACTAAAATCAGTGAACAAGTTACGTTTTTAATTTGTTCCCTATTTTATTTAAATGTCAGCTGATAAAACTACTTTGGATGTTTTTACATACGGTAGTAAGTTGTGTAAAATACGGGTAATAAAACTGCTATGATATTTACTTTGCTTAAAATTAAAATTAGGTATAAATGATAAGGAGGCGGTAGGTGTTAGTCAACCTCCATAAAGGGGGGCGATAAGCCATAAAAGGAGGGGACCACTGAGCTCGACTAAGCAATCAGCCGGCAATCAGAAAAAGTATGTTATTAACGTGGGTCAGGCTGGCGGTTACCAAGAGCTGTAAGGGTAACACATACAGTGTTATACCAGTCTACTTCTCCTCAATTTCCTTCTTACAAAGTGATGCCCCTTTGTACATATCAAGAGAGCCCCACTACTCACGAGGTGTTAATTTCTCCTATTCTCAGTACCAAGGTATCATTAAGCCCTAATTAATGCCATTTATCGTCCGTTATATTTATTCTTACAAAGGGATGTCCCTGGTAGGTAACTCTAGACTCCGCTAGGGAGTAGCCTTCCTACTCACTAGGTGTTAATTTCTCCTATTCTCAGTACCAGGGTATCATTATGCCCTAATTAGTTCCATTTATCGTCCCTTATATTTATTCTTACAAAGGGATGTCCCTGGTAGGTAACTCTAGACTCCGCTAGGGAGTAGCCTTCCTACTCACTAGGTGTTAATTTCTCCTATTCTCAGTACCAGGGTATCATTATGCCCTAATTAGTTCCATTTATCGTCCCTTATATTTATTCTTACAAAGGGATGTCCCTGGTAGGTAACTCTAGACTCCGCTAGGGAGTAGCCTTCCTACTCACTAGGTGTTAATTTCTCCTATTCTCAGTACCAGGGTATCATTATGCCCTAATTAGTTCCATTTATCGTCCCTTATATTTATTCTTACAAAGGGATGTCCCTGGTAGGTAACTCTAGACTCCGCTAGGGAGTAGCCTTCCTACTCACTAGGTGTTAATTTCTCCTATTCTCAGTACCAGGGTATCATTATGCCCTAATTAGTTCCATTTATCGTCCCTTATATTTATTCTTACAAAGGGATGTCCCTGGTAGGTAACTCTAGACTCCGCTAGGGAGTAGCCTTCCTACTCACTAGGTGTTAATTTCTCCTATTCTCAGTACCAGGGTATCATTATGCCCTAATTAGTTCCATCTATCGTCCCTTATAATTATTCGTATAAGGGAACGTCTCAGGTAGGTAACTTGAGACCCCGCTAAGGAGTACGTACATATCAAGAGAGCCCCACTACTCACGAGGTGTTAATTTCTCCTATTCTCAGTACCAGGGTATCATTATGCCCTAATTAGTTCCATCTATCGTCCCTTATAATTATTCGTATAAGGGAACGTCTCAGGTAGGTAACTTGAGACCCCGCTAAGGAGTACGTACATATCAAGAGAGCCCCACTACTCACGAGGTGTTAATTTCTCCTATTCTCAGTACCAGGGTATCATTATGCCCTAATTAATTCCATCTATCGTCCCTTATATTTATTCGTATAAGGAGACGTCTCAGGTAGGTAACTTGAGACCCCGCTAAGGAGTACGTACATATCAAGAGAGCCCCACTACTCACGAGGTGTTAATTTCTCCTTATTCACAGTACCAGGGTATCATTATGCCCTAATTAATTCCATCTATCGTCCCTTATATTTATTCGTATAAGTGGACGTCTCAGGTAGGTAACTTGAGACCCCGCTAAGGAGTACGTACATATCAAGAGAGCCCCACTACTCACGAGGTGTTAATTTCTCCTATTCTCAGTACCAGGGTATCATTATGCCCTAATTAATTCCATCTATCGTCCCTTATATTTATTCGTATAAGGAGACGTCTCAGGTAGGTAACTTGAGACCCCGCTAAGGAGTACGTACATATCAAGAGAGCCCCACTACTCACGAGGTGTTAATGTCTCCTTATTCACAGTACCAGGGTATCATTATGTCCTAATTAATTCCATCTATCGTCCCTTATATTTATTCGTATAAGGAGACGTCTCAGGTAGGTAACTTGAGACCCCGCTAAGGAGTACGTACATATCAAGAGAGCCCCACTACTCACGAGGTGTTAATTTCTCCTATTCTCAGTACCAGGGTATCATTATGCCCTAATTAATTCCATCTATCGTCCCTTATATTTATTCGTATAAGGAGACGTCTCAGGTAGGTAACTTGAGACCCCGCTAAGGAGTACGTACATATCAAGAGAGCCCCACTACTCACGAGGTGTTAATTTCTCCTTATTCTCAGTACCAGGGTATCATTATGCCCTAATTAATTCCATCTATCGTCCCTTATATTTATTCGTATAAGGAGACGTCTCAGGTAGGTAACTTGAGACCCCGCTAAGGAGTACGTACATATCAAGAGAGCCCCACTACTCACGAGGTGTTAATTTCTCCTATTCTCAGTACCAGGGTATCATTATGCCCTAATTAATTCCATCTATCGTCCCTTATATTTATTCGTATAAGGAGACGTCTCAGGTAGGTAACTTGAGACCCCGCTAAGGAGTACGTACATATCAAGAGAGCCCCACTACTCACGAGGTGTTAATTTCTCCTATTCTCAGTACCAGGGTATCATTATGCCCTAATTAATTCCATCTATCGTCCCTTATATTTATTCGTATAAGGAGACGTCTCAGGTAGGTAACTTGAGACCCCGCTAAGGAGTACGTACATATCAAGAGAGCCCCACTACTCACGAGGTGTTAATTTCTCCTTATTCACAGTACCAGGGTATCATTATGCCCTAATTAATTCCATCTATCGTCCCTTATATTTATTCGTATAAGTGGACGTCTCAGGTAGGTAACTTCAGACCCCGCTAAGGAGTACGTACATATCAAGAGAGCCCCACTACTCACGAGGTGTTAATTTCTCCTATTCTCAGTACCAGGGTATCATTATGCCCTAATTAATTCCATCTATCGTCCCTTATATTTATTCGTATAAGTGGACGTCTCAGGTAGGTAACTTGAGACCCCGCTAAGGAGTACGTACATATCAAGAGAGCCCCACTACTCACGAGGTGTTAATTTCTCCTATTCTCAGTACCAGGGTATCATTATGCCCTAATTAATTCCATCTATCGTCCCTTATATTTATTCGTATAAGGGAACGTCTCAGGTAGGTAACTTGAGACCCCGCTAAGGAGTACGTACATATCAAGAGAGCCCCACTACTCACGAGGTGTTAATGTCTCCTTATTCACAGTACCAGGGTATCATTATGCCCTAATTAATTCCATCTATCGTCCCTTATATTTATTCGTATAAGGGAACGTCTCAGGTAGGTAACTTGAGACCCCGCTAAGGAGTACGTACATATCAAGAGAGCCCCACTACTCACGAGGTGTTAATTTCTCCTATTCTCAGTACCAGGGTATCATTATGCCCTAATTAATTCCATCTATCGTCCCTTATATTTATTCGTATAAGTGGACGTCTCAGGTAGGTAACTTGAGACCCCGCTAAGGAGTACGTACATATCAAGAGAGCCCCACTACTCACGAGGTGTTAATTTCTCCTATTCTCAGTACCAGGGTATCATTATGCCCTAATTAATTCCATCTATCGTCCCTTATATTTATTCGTATAAGGGAACGTCTCAGGTAGGTAACTTGAGACCCCGCTAAGGAGTACGTACATATCAAGAGAGCCCCACTACTCACGAGGTGTTAATGTCTCCTTATTCACAGTACCAGGGTATCATTATACCCTAATTAATTCCATCTATCGTACTTTATATTTATTCGTATAAGGGGACGTCCCAGGTAGGTAACTTGAGACCCCGCTAAGGAGTACGTACATATCAAGAGAGCCCCACTACTCACGAGGTGTTAATGTCTCCTTATTCACAGTACCAGGGTATCATTATACCCTAATTAATTCCATCTATCGTCCCTTATATTTATTCGTATAAGTGGACGTCTCAGGTAGGTAACTTGAGACCCCGCTAAGGAGTACGTACATATCAAGAGAGCCCCACTACTCACGAGGTGTTAATTTCTCCTATTCTCAGTACCAGGGTATCATTATGCCCTAATTAATTCCATCTATCGTCCCTTATATTTATTCGTATAAGGGAACGTCTCAGGTAGGTAACTTGAGACCCCGCTAAGGAGTACGTACATATCAAGAGAGCCCCACTACTCACGAGGTGTTAATGTCTCCTTATTCACAGTACCAGGGTATCATTATGCCCTAATTAATTCCATCTATCGTCCCTTATATTTATTCGTATAAGGGAACGTCTCAGGTAGGTAACTTGAGACCCCGCTAAGGAGTACGTACATATCAAGAGAGCCCCACTACTCACGAGGTGTTAATTTCTCCTATTCTCAGTACCAGGGTATCATTATGCCCTAATTAATTCCATCTATCGTCCCTTATATTTATTCGTATAAGTGGACGTCTCAGGTAGGTAACTTGAGACCCCGCTAAGGAGTACGTACATATCAAGAGAGCCCCACTACTCACGAGGTGTTAATTTCTCCTATTCTCAGTACCAGGGTATCATTATGCCCTAATTAATTCCATCTATCGTCCCTTATATTTATTCGTATAAGTGGACGTCTCAGGTAGGTAACTTGAGACCCCGCTAAGGAGTACGTACATATCAAGAGAGCCCCACTACTCACGAGGTGTTAATTTCTCCTATTCTCAGTACCAGGGTATCATTATGCCCTAATTAATTCCATCTATCGTCCCTTATATTTATTCGTATAAGGGAACGTCTCAGGTAGGTAACTTGAGACCCCGCTAAGGAGTACGTACATATCAAGAGAGCCCCACTACTCACGAGGTGTTAATGTCTCCTTATTCACAGTACCAGGGTATCATTATACCCTAATTAATTCCATCTATCGTACTTTATATTTATTCGTATAAGGGGACGTCCCAGGTAGGTAACTTGAGACCCCGCTAAGGAGTACGTACATATCAAGAGAGCCCCACTACTCACGAGGTGTTAATGTCTCCTTATTCACAGTACCAGGGTATCATTATACCCTAATTAATTCCATCTATCGTACTTTATATTTATTCGTATAAGGGGACGTCCCAGGTAGGTAACTTGAGACCCCGCTAAGGAGTACGTACATATCAAGAGAGCCCCACTACTCACGAGGTGTTAATGTCTCCTTATTCACAGTACCAGGGTATCATTATACCCTAATTAATTCCATCTATCGTACTTTATATTTATTCGTATAAGGGGACGTCCCAGGTAGGTAACTTCAGACCCCGTCAGGGAGTACGTACATTTCAAGTGAGCCTCGCTAGTAGGTACATTTCAAGAGAGCCCCACTACTCACGAGGTGTTAATTTCTCCTATTCTCAGTACCAGGACATCATTATGTCCTACTTAAATTCATCTATCGTCCTATACTGTTAGAAATGGTCATAAACAAGTCATAAAGTTGTAGTGGATGACACTTGATGTTAATACAGTATATATATATATATATATATATATATATATATATATATATATATATATATAATAGGATATATACTAATATAATCCTGTTAGTAGTAGTATATTATAGTATTTATACTATATAGTAGTATTTATTATAATAGTAATATATACTAATAGAACGAATTAAAAAAATGAAATAATATTTGAAGAAACTGTATTAACATCCAAGTTTCATCCACTACAAGTTAAAAAAAAATGTATTTGAACTTGAGTAGGACTAACAGTAGGAATTGAAAAATTGGCGTAAAAGTTTGTTGGTAGGTTTGTGTTGTCGTACATTCCTTTTTGCGTTCAAGTTATAAGCAATAATTATATAGATTTAGGCCTAAAGAGAATAGGAGGTCGTATACTATTTAATAATATTCGTGAGGATCTGATTTCGTCAGTTTATAGTTTACAATAAATAGTTTACTCAGGTTATAAACAGCTCAAAGCTTGCCAAACCTGAAGTGTTTTTACTGGAAGAAATTAATTGAGCGCAGACCTATGCAGACCGAAAGAATTGATTGAGGTGTTAAATTGGCAGTTTGAACCGAGCATACGTACGGCAAGCAGCGGGACCCCAGGGAGTACCTCCACTTCCCTCTTCCACAGACACTGTGTTTTTCATCCGAACGTTTTCTCTCTTTATTTCCATAAAATTATTCTGTATTTCATGTTACAGCTACGGGAGCACATTTTGTCATTAAATCGTACTAACCATTCTGTCATTAAATCTTGCTTACCATTCTGCCATTAAATCTTGCTAACCATTCTGTCATTAAATCTTGCTAACCATTCTGTCATTAAATCTTGCTTACCATTCTGTCATTAAATCTTGCTAACCATTCTTTCATTGCTTCAGGCGCCATCCATGACTTTCTCAGGTCAGGTTAGGTTAGGTTATTTTTTTAAAATGTATTTGCAATGAAAAAAAACTTCAGATTCGTGTTCAGCAAGGACAATTTGATCAGGAAAAGAAATTTCGCCGATCGGAGCGGTAGTAGCTGATCTTAATAATTATCCATGTTTGTAAAGTATAGTTATGGTTTCTATCATATTCAAACTTCTAACTTTTTAACGAATTTTCTTGTTTAGAAACGGATATTAATTTTTCATTGACATTTATGATAGAAAAAAACCAAAGTCCTATACCATTTGGTGAGCAATTACTGGCGAAAATTTTAAAAGTGTTAAAACTAAATAGACGTTATTAATTTAAAACGGTTGGTCAGTAAATCTTAAGGAGATTAAGTAGGGTATTTTGAGGTTATGTCAAACCTCACCGACAATGAAGCGATATCGCATAGTTACAAAGAACGTTTTAATTGGAGGGTTGCGATATCATTAACAGATTAAACGCCGTATAACCGCATCTTACAGTCGGAGGAATTGATAAACCCCTCTAATTGGCCCATTCTCCGATTGTTTACACTTTAAACACACATCAAGCAATTATTTCCCATCGGAGTTCTTCCCGTTCCCGAGAGAGTGTGCTTAAGTAGCCGAGTCTATCATCAGTTCTGAAATCACCCAAGGGTTTAACATGAAAGAACTTCCTTTATACATTTTTATAAAGGCCTTTTCAGCTTGAAGATCGTTCATTCGCCTAGTTACTTGCTAAGTGATTGTGCTTTTGTAATTACTGTCTTTCGTTTAAATTAGTATGCTTGGTATTTTTGCTGTGCTGTATTGGAAAATCGATTTTTCCTGCCTTTGTTATTTTAGTATTTGTCTACTCTTATTGTCCGGTAGATTAAAATTAAAACCTTTCTATGAAATAATGACGCCATAGTAGGCTATAAGTTTTTATTGTTAGCGATTTTGGCAGAATTTGGCGGTTTTATCACTTTCTACAAATGATCATCCTTAGAATCAATAGCTTTTCAAGTGGATTTTGTCTATGACATTCAGCTACGTGTGGTAATCGATTTTGGCAAAACTAATAGTACCTGCCGATGCAGAACGTCTTCACGAGAACGGAAAATGTAAAACTCGATGCTAACATTCAAAAGTTTTTAAATTTTGAACAAAAAAGAAAAAAAATCCGAACAAACAAAACTTTTCAAAATTACATTAATTTTTTAAAACTGAGCACTTTGATGTAGTCTACAAACACCAGTGAGCACTCCGATATAGTATGGCTATACTACAAATATGCTGGTTTCATTTTGGTATAAGGGTTTTCTAGCAGCTGCTCCGGACAAGGGCGCCATTTACCAGTTACTTGGAACAATTTACTGGTTTAGTATAAATAAATAATAGACACAACCTCTAACACAAATATTTGTACATTTCTGGTACAAAATGACCATCCTCAGAGAGATGCAGGCCCGCCCGGAGAAATTTCGTTCACTTGGACAAACATGAGTACGGGCCCCCTAATTTCTTCCAATATAGGCCTATACAATTCTGTATTTTGCATAGCATTAAAAATAAATTACTATTTCCGTGTTAATAAAAACCTAGTCCTACCGTATCTAATCTGTGTGTGTTTAGTTTTGTTGGAATAAATTTTCTAAGTTTACAGCAACTAAGACATTGTATTTTGTGTGAATAGAACAAACACTTCATTTATTGAGTATTACTTTGCAATTAAAAACTATAACAACTGTACATTTTACTTTTTATACTTTATTGATATAACGTTTTACTCTCTTCTCTTTTATGAATCTCTCCGCAAGAGTAATTATTTTCCACAATAAAAGAACACCAACCCGACCGCGCTCCTGGGCATTTGTCCCTTCTAGACCTTACCTTCTGGGTTGGCCTGCAAACATGACAATTCATACAGTATTTATTATCATGTCTCTGAGGATGTTTATAACTGAACTGTACATAAGGCTAGAATAAAAATATTTGTGGTTAGAGGTTGATTGTATTATTTATTAAGGATGCCATGTTTTACTGAATAGGCCAATAACAGGTTTCGAAGACAAGCTAGTAAAACATTGACCCGGTTGTAAAGTTATTCTGTAGGTAGTGTCTAGAAACGTTTGCGTTCTTTAAACATTGAGCGATTACATAAGAAAGTAAGGCAAATTTTATTTTCCGATATATAAGATAAGTGATACAGGTTTTAATTTTATTTGACTATATGGCATTTGGAACATAACAGTAATAAAACTTTGTAGTAAAAGTGAAACAACAGAACCAGGTATGGCTTTAACAGCACCAGGTATGGGCTTCAAAAGTAAATAAAATAATAAGTTACAGTAAATTTGTACAATAAAAATATAGATATTTATACTTTGACAATAATAGGTTTCATAACTTTTTATTGATAAGTGCTTCGACAATAATAAGTTTCATAACGTTTTATTGAAGAAAGGTGCTTCGGACAGTAATAGGTTTCATAACATTATATTGAGGACATGTGCTTCGACAGTTGTAGGTTTCCTAACGTTTTATTGAGGACACGTGCTTCGTCAGTAATAGGATTCATAACGTTTTATTGAGGAAACGTGTTTCTACAGTAGGCTAATAAGTTTCATAACGTTTTATTGAGGAGTGCTTCTGCAGTAATAGGTTTCATAACATTATATTGAGGACACGTGCTTCGACAGTAATTAGGTTTCATAACGTTTTATTGAGGACACGTGCTTCGACAGTAATAGGATTCATAACGTTTTATTGAGGAAACGTGTTTCTACAGTAGGCTAATAAGTTTCATAACGTTTTATTGAGGAGTGCTTCGACAGTAATAGGTTTCATAACATTATATTGAGGACACGTACTTCGACAGTAATTAGGTTTCATAACGTTTTATTGAGGAAACGTGCTTCGACAGTAATAAAATTCATAACATTATAATGAGGACACGTACTTCGACAGTAATTAGGTTTCATAACATTATATTGAGGAAACTTGCTTCGACAGTAATAGGATTCATAACGTTTTATTGAAGAAACGTGCATCGTCAGTAGGCTAATAAGTTTCATAACGTTATATTGAGGAGTGCTTCGACAGTAATAGGTTTCATAACATTATATTGAGGACACGTGCTTCGACAGTAATAGGATTCATAACGTTTTTTTGAGGAAACGTGCTTCGACAGTAATAGGTTTCATAACGTTTTATTGAGGACACGTTCTTCGACAGTAATTAGGTTTCATAACGTTTTATTGAGGACATGTGCTTCGACAGTAATATGATTCATAACGTTTTATTGAAGAAACGTGCATCGTCAGTAGGCTAATAAGTTTCATAACGTTATATTGAGGAGTGCTTCGACAGTAATAGGTTTCATAACATTATATTGAGGACACGTACTTCGACAGTAATTAGGTTTCATAACGTTTTATTGAGGAAACGTGCTTCGACAGTAATAAAATTCATAACATTATAATGAGGACACGTACTTCGACAGTAATTAGGTTTCATAACATTATATTGAGGACACGTGCTTCGACAGTAATTAGGTTTCATAACGTTTTATTGAGGACACGTGCTTCGACAGTAATAGGATTCATAACGTTTTATTGAGGAAACGTGCTTCGACAGTAATAGGTTTCATAAGGTTTTATTGAGGACACGTTCTTCGACATTAATTAGGTTTCATAACGTTTTATTGAGGACATGTGCTTCGACAGTAATAGGATTCATAACGTTTTATTGAGGACACGTGCTTCGACAGTAATAGGATTCATAACGTTTTATTGAGGAAACGTGCTTCGACAGTAATAGGTTTCATAACGTTTTATTGAGGACACGTTCTTCGACAGTAATTAGGTTTCATAACGTTTTATTGAGGACATGTGCTTCGACAGTAATAGGATTCATAACGTTTTATTGAGGAAACGTGCTTCGACAGTAATATGATTCATAACGTTTTATTGAAGAAACGTGCTTCGTCAGTAGGCTAATAAGTTTCATAACGTTATATTGAGGAGTGCTTCGACAGTAATAGGTTTCATAACATTATATTGAGGACACGTACTTCGACAGTAATTAGGTTTCATAACGTTTTATTGAGGAAACGTGCTTCGACAGTAATAAAATTCATAACATTATAATGAGGACACGTACTTCGACAGTAATTAGGTTTCATAACATTATATTGAGGAAACTTGCTTCGACAGTAATTAGGTTTCATAACGTTTTATTGAAGAAACGTGCTTCGTCAGTAGGCTAATATGTTTCATAACGTTATATTGAGGAGTGCTTCGACAGTAATAGGTTTCATAACGTTATATTGAGGACACGTGCTTCGACAGTAATTAGGTTCCATAACGTTTTATTGAAGAAACGTGCTTCGTCAGTAATTAGGTTCATAACGTTTTATTGAAGAAACGTGCTTCGTCAGTAGGCTAATAAGTTTCATAACGTTATATTGAGGAGTGATTCGACAGTAATTAGGTTTCATAACATTATATTGAGGGAACTTGCTTCGACAGTGATTAGGTTTCATAACATTATATTGAGGGAACTTGCTTCGACAGTAATAGGATTCATAACGTTTTATTGAAGAAACGTGCTTCGACAGTAGGCTAATAAGTTTCATAACGTTATATTGAGGAGTGCTTCGACAGTAATAGGTTTCATAACATTATATTGAGGACACGTACTTCGACAGTAATTAGGTTTCATAACGTTTTATTGAAGAAACGTGCTTCGTCAGTAGGCTAATAAGTTTCATAACGTTATATTGAGGAGTGCTTCGACAGTAATTAGGTTTCATAACATTATATTGAGGAAACTTGCTTCGACAGTAATAGGATTCATAACGTTTTATTGAAGAAACGTGCTTCGACAGTAGGCTAATAAGTTTCATAACATTATATTGAGGAAACTTGCTTCGACAGTAATAGGTTTCATAACGTTTTATTGCCACTTATCCCATATTTTTTTAACATTTTAAAGTCTAGCCCCTCAGTAAGCGCCTGACTCTATCTGAACTAAAATATATCTGAACTAAAATAAATACCATATTTAAACAAATTATATATTGTTGTAAAGGGATTGAAAAAGCTTTCAGAAAATATATACATATGAATTGATTACTTGTAGATGGCGTTATGCTCCTTTGAAAGATTTATAAAAAAGTCAACAAAATAAAATAGCAACACTGTACATCATTGCATTTCACTTTACACGTTTTACATTTAAATGAAAATAAATATTACACGTTTTAAAGCTAAAAGAAAATGTAATTTAGAAATATATCTTTTAAAATTTAGAAAACTGCCTAAAATCGTGTCATTTTCTATCCATTAAGTTCATCAATAAAAGATATGTCGGTTGTAGGCCTACCTCTGCTAAGATCGGTTTCACTGTCACTGTTACTGTCTGAAATCAACATATCTCGTATCGAATTGCTTTCCGAAGTGTCTTTAGCCATTATATCTATAACGTAATATCTCTAACAATAAAACTTAAATATACTAAATAACTGAATGACAAATTTAAAGCGAAAAACAACAAACTCTGAAGCCTAAACAAAAATTAAACGAAATGACCGATAGATAAGATTTAGAATAAACCAGCAACAAACTTGAAAGGTTAACAACGCGCACCCATAAAACACTCATTGTCTAACCAAACCAACATCTGTCAAACAAATGTCTGATAGCTCTCGGTTGCCACACTTAACCAAATAAGTTTTTGTTCGTAAAATATACTCTGAATGGCCTAAAGGTAAAACATTATAACCAATATAAAAAACGATATCGACGAAACTGAGAATACGCGGGAATTACGTTTCTGTGGAAATAAATACGGGATCCCGTGCTCTACACGGGTGTAGGCAACTAGCGTTAACACTGGAGTGCTCGTGTTGTGTTTTGACCCCGCACTGCAGTCCAGTCCAGCCTAGCGATCTCAAGGTCAGAGACACGGTTAAACTTCACGCTCTGTACATCGGGAGTATCCGTATCGAGTTTAGATACATAATTGCTGGTTCGCGTCACACTATAGTCCTTCCTAGCTGGCATAGATGCTAAACAATATATATGCATTACATCGTACTACAACCATGTAAATGTGAATTATGTGTCATCCCATTTGTGTGTTTAATTGCATTTTATTTAAATTTACTTAAATAAAGTAAACATTTGTTATATATTTTTATTATAATTTTTTTAAAATTTTTTAGTCCATTACGTTCGGCGAATCTTAATTAATTTTTTTAACGATATAATGTTTATTTAAATTTAATTTGATTGCAGCATTTTAATACTCTGATTTTTACATTAGTTTATTTCAACACCAATTTTCAGCCAGGTGTTAAATATGTCGCCTCCGTTTCTTCATTTGAAAAGTAGGCCTAGTACTTACAATTCTTTATGCTATTTAATTCTTCGTATTTTTTTTACTTTTAAGGCACCTTATCAGAAAGTAAAATTTTCGATTAAGAAAATTGTAAATTGAGGGCTTAAAGAACATGTCGTGCAAGTTTCTGTTGTTCTAAATTCAAAAATACTTAACTACAGTAAGTGAATACGTAACTGCCTACTCTCTGACTCGTTTCAAAACATTCGTTCCTTTTACGAAGCTAACTCTCCACTGGCGGCATCGGTTAGGTATATAGGCTCTAAACGGGATGGATTTATGACTGTGGGGTGGGGTGGGTTATTTTGGTTGTGTGTCATATAATGGAAAAGGCTATTGGCTTCAAAGTGTGTGTGATCATTTAATATGTTTTCTTTATCTGTTGCGTAGTGTTTGTATATTTTGTATTTTCTGAGGATGTTAGTTTTTTTTACTTTGTTTTATGTGTGTAGAATTTTTAAATTAGTATGTGTGTGTGTGTGTGTGTGTGTGTGTGTGTGTGTGTGTGTGTGTGTGTGTGTGTGTGTGTGTGTGTGTGTGTGTGTGTGTTTTAGGTGTTTTGCGTTGCTAGATTTTGGGTTTGTTTGTTTTCTTTGGGTAATGTGTTCTTCGAAGCGTGTATAGAATGACCCGTCGGTTTGGCCGATGTAATAGCTGGGACACTTGTTACATGTTAGTTTGTAAATACCTGATGGTTTGTATTTGTCAGTTTTTTTTTTTTTTGAAAAAGTTGTATGTGCTGTCTTAAAGTGTTTGTTGTTTTGTATTTTCTAAGGATGTTAGTTTTTTACTTTGTTTTAATGTGTGTAGAATTTTTAAATTAGTATGTGTGTGTGTGTGTGTGTGTGTGTGTGTGTGTGTGTGTGTGTGTGTGTGTGTGTGTGTGTGTGTGTGTGTGTGTGTGTGTGTGTGTGTGTGTGTGTGTGTGTGTGTGTGTGCGCGTGCGTGCGTGCGTGCGTTTTAGGTGTTTTGCATAGCTGGATTTTGGGTTTGTTTGTTTTCTTTGGGTAATGTGTTCTTCGAAGCGTGTATAGAATGACCCGTCGGTTTGGCCGATGTAATAGCTGAGACACTTGTCACATGTTAGTTTGTAAATACCTGATGGTTTGTATTTGTTAGTTTTTTTTTGAAAAAGTTGTATGTGCTGTCTTAAAGTGTTTGTTGTTTTGTAGGATATTTGGTAATGGAGTTTTTTGAATGTGGGCGCTATTTTGTGTGTGTTTTTGTTGTGGTAGGTGAGGGATATGTATTTGTTGTTTTTTTGTGTGGTTTGTCTGCGTGGCCGTTTGTTGGGCCTGAGTATGTTGTCTATGAGTGTAGGTTGGTAGCCGTTTTGTTGAGCGATGTATTTTATGGTATTGAGTTCTTCATCTAATCACCCCACACAACACAAACTGAATTTAATCATATGTTAGACAAGTATGTAAACTTATGTACACAATCAGCGAATTCAAGATGATTACATCAAGCAATTTCTATTTTAACAGTTTTCCATCAGTATATAATCCCCGTAGATTCATATTGTAATACTTTTCACAGAAAGGCACATATCAATTCCATTATAAACAATAAATATTTAACCGGGAGGGAAGCAGAAATGCACAGTATAGGGAACGTGCTGTACAAACAAACATTCATGTTTCGCATTTATTAAAATTGGACAATACGTGGGTTTAAAGCTTCGTTGTGTGTCGAACAGAAATATCCAAAGTGTATAAATATTTACATTGAAGCCCAAAGATCGTTGCTATCTGCTTTGTTAGGCGTAATTTAAATTTTATTGCAAATTGCCCAATGAACTACAATTTTGGCCAGATTTGTAGTTATAATCAAACTACATAGAAGTACATACCACTCTTTGAGAGATTGTATGTTTATGAACAATTTAAAACTAGTTCAAGTATATCAAAAGTAGGTTAGTGGAAATTGTAAAATTCAAGAGGAGCGTTATCTGGTTTACGAAGCCTAATTTAAATTTTATTGCAAATTGCCCAATGAACTACAATTTTGGCCAGATTTGTAGTTATAATCAAACTACATAGAAGTACATACCACTCTTTGAGAGATTGTATGTTTATAAACAATTTAAAACTAGTTCAAGTATATCAAAAGTAGGTTAGTGAAAATTGTAAAATTCAAGAGGAGCGTTATCTGGTTTACGAAGCCTAATTTAAATTTTCGACATTTAGTGAAAAAAAGCAAACAATATAGGAGTAGGCTGTAATGCAAAATATCAATAAAAGGGTGTCGTGCTATGTAGCGTTTGGTATCGTATTTATATTTCTACGTAAAAATAACAAAGAAAAATAAGTGTAAAACGAATTGGTTTTTTTATTTCTTGCTTGATAAAGGTGCTTAGAAAGTGCATAATCGGATACTAATGAATGAATTTTCCTCATCAAAATGCGCCTTCTTCTATGGTTTACCCATATTCATATATAACTCGAAGGATATAGGAGATAAATACACTGAAAGTCTGATTTAGTTCATTTTCCATAATCAAGATATCCAATAATCCTCAGGTGAAAACCTCATTACTTTACTAAATATCAAGAAATAAATTCATTAAATATAACTTTACTCTCAATTTTCACTTAATTTTTTTATTAATATTTCATGTATACAAAATGTTTTTATAATAATTATTAGAAATAGCATTATTTACCTGAGATTTTGCGTTACGTGATTATTAACACGTTTTTAAACTGAAATGAAAAAGAATGATTGCAAGATAAGGAATAATGTGTAGGGTTTTAGGAAAATTCGTCAAGGGAATTTCAAACACAAATTACTCAATGTATTCGTGTGACAAACTGATGTGTTTATGGTGTTCTTCT
Organism: Prosapia bicincta; assembly: GCA_036971475.1. Classification (NCBI taxonomy): domain Eukaryota; kingdom Metazoa; phylum Arthropoda; class Insecta; order Hemiptera; family Cercopidae; genus Prosapia; species Prosapia bicincta. The sequence continues at coordinate 132,986,550 of JBAIZL010000002.1, read as the reverse complement.
AGGGCAGGGGTTCTCAACCTTTTAGGCTCTGAGCCCCCCCTTCACACTTTGGTGTGAGGTCACGCCTCCCTTCACGGATTAAGTTAATTTAGACTTAACTTATATATGATAAATTTACTTACATTATGTTTAAGTAATAACCAGAAAAATGTTCGCTACTTTTGTAGTGCTAGTGTGAGGGAGGGCACTGTTTCTCGTTAACTATTTTTTGTATGTTTGGATGAAATTTTGACAAAGAACACCGCAGCTCACTTTCCACATCTAGTCTGGCTCGATAGTTAGATTTTATATTAGCCAGGGCTGAAAATCCTGCCTCGCATAGATAAGTTGATGAAAATTGTACAAGCAACTTGACTGCCTCCATTGCTACTTCTGGGTAAACAGGAAGATATAGTAGCCAGAAATCTTCGAGATCCATGTTTGGGAAATCCAATTTAGCTTTGGAATCACATTGCAAGTCAATTGTTTGTTCTTGAATGTGATCAGGAGGTATATCAATGTTGATTTGAAAGGGGTCTCTTGTTAACATGAATTCCCAGTTTTCCGAGCTTATATCTGGGAAATAGGCTCCGATTTTGTTCTTCAGAGACAACAAATGCTCAGATATTAGGTCCTTCATTTCATTTACTAGGTCTTTTGGAAGACTTTGGGTATCATCGATGAAATTTTGGAAAGGAAGAAAAGTTCGTTGAGTAAAGAAATAGAGCTTTATAGCTCTATTAAGCTATAAAATAATTTCAATGATTGTGTGTTTGTGTCCAACATCAAATTCAATTATTTTAAAAATTTGTTGACGCCTCCCCTGGAATTCTTCCACGCCCCCCCAGGGGGGCGCGCCCCCCAGGTTGAGAACCGCTGTTCTAGGGTGTGTCAGTAATTTGAACAACGATCAAGCAGTGTGGTTACAGGGGTATACACATTGGAAATTTGTGTGGATAAATATTGGCTACTTTGCCAACATAACAGCATGAAACGAAATTCGATTATAATGTAAATACAAATTGATCATACCACTAAAAATGAAGAGATAAATTTTGTTAAAAAACAGAACCGACCTAAATATAGAACCCGAATATATACGTGTTACTCACTAAAGAGTTGAAAATTAATTTTATGATAACGAAAGCATAATTTATCATAAGCTTATTACCCACAAAATTTTGAAGTCGGCGACGCAATCATGCCTGCTATTTGTGAATCCATCAAATCTGTTCCAAAATATTTCCGAACAATCAGCTTTTTGATTGCGTGATTTCCCATGACTAATTACAGCGAGCCATAGCGTCTTCTCACGAAAGAAAAATATCATGTATTCGATATTATGATAATATGCTGGACGATAATTGATCTTTGTTCTCGGCAATGATCATACAACATGTGATTGCATATTTTTCGTTCAGATATACGGATTGCGGACAATTCAACCTTCTTTGAATGATTTACACGGAATGTGATTACTGCAGATGCTTATAAAAGTAAGAGATAATATTTCCTTAATCCTTTTGTATCATAAATTTAATAAATTTCTTGTACTGTATCTATAAAATAAGTTTATGGAAGAAATGATTGAATAGCCTGTGTGTATATCATGATTTGTTAATCTACACACCAAGGCGCTCTAACATCATGTAAAATTCCTTTATTTGTCACGTTATGTTAAATATGAGTCCAAGTATGAAATTCGGCGCCCCTTAAAAATGTTGGGGTAGTAAGCTTATGCTAAATTATGTTTTCGCTATCAGAAAATTATTTTTTACTTTTTAGTGAGTTAAAATTATACTTCGGTTTCTTTTTTTGAAGTCGGTTCTGTTTTTTTTTTTTTTTGTTGAATTTTATCGTTCAAGTAGTCTGTTCTGTTGTCTATTTCGGTAACAAAGTGTACATTTTTTTACGCATTTCATAATTATTATTTTTTATAAGAATATCTTTCAACTTATTTATTATTATTTTCGACAATTTCTAATTTGTTATCTAATTTCGTTTTTCGGTGTTAGTTTGTGTAAACGTTTTGGGAACTGAAGAGTAAGTACTGGTGATATTAGTGAGTAGTTAGCTTTAGTTTGGAACAATAGTTATAGTTAACAAATATGGCTGAAAGAAAGGAATATTATAGATATGCAATGGACGATAAAAAAATTGTATGTTCAAAGCCGGGAACTAGAAAACGATCACGGACCGTATGTTTGCAATGTGATAAGGGACTGCATGGGCAATGCACCTATAAACATACTTGTCAAATTTCATTTCACATATATTGTTGGATACTTATAGATTTGAGGAAACGAAATAGATGAATAGATAGACTGTAAATAAAGTAATAGTGTAAATATTGAACAATGTAGACAAAACTAAATTCAGACTTATAATAATGGCAGGGAATATAGACTAAAACTTTAACAAGTTTTTATCAGTGTAGACCAGGGGTGCATAACCTGCGGCTAGCGGGCTGCATGCCGCCCCCGACATGCTTTTTTGCTGCCCGCGCGCCACTCTGAAATTTGCTTTCGAATGTAGTGAAATGTAATGCTATTCCATAAAGAAAGGTGTAAGCGAGTACATTCTGTTCCTATTTACATTGCACAGCCAATACTGACGTGGTTATTGATATATTTAATCTTAATGCACTCTATGTGTATGTGTAACCGAGAAAATTATCACTTGCTGAGACTGTAAGACGTTCTGTGACAGACATTTTCTCGATGATATCGATAGTGAATTCGAAGATGTAATTTATTATACTCATATTCGGTGGTTGAGTGCAGGCAAAGTTTTAAGAAGAGTGTTTAGTCTTCGTGAAGAAATTAATATTTTTTTTCTGATCCTGGTATTATGGTATTCAAATTTAAAAGAGGCCGGTTATGTGACTTAGCATTTTATGTCGATATTATGCATCATATGAACGAATTGAATACCAAACTTCAAGGCAAAGACAAATTTAGTACACTCGTCAGTGAGTCTTAAAAGAGCGTTTGAAAAGAAGTTGTCAGTGTGCCCAAATGGGAAATGGAGTTCTGGTTAACTTCCCTTCGGTTATAGAGATAAATTAAACAGATGCTGATAACACCTTGTACTTCTCGAAATATAGCAATATATTGCAATGTTTGAAGGAAGATTTTGAAAACAGATTTCATGATCTTAATAAATTCGAAAAGTTATTTGAAATCTTTGCATCGCCGTTCAGTGTTGATTGTATGGATGCACCACACAATATTCAAATGGAGCTTATTTATCTGCAGCACATGATTCAGTTTAAGTCAAAATTCTGTGAAGTTCCATTATTTGATTTCTACAAAAATTAATTGCCTGTAGAAACGGCTATTCTGTTTTAAAAATTTCGCGTTTGTTCAGTAGTACTTTTATTTGTGAGCAGGCATTTTCGTTAATGAAATCTATCAAATCTAAAGCTCGTACGCGTTTAACTGACATTTACTTGGAATCAACATTGAAAATAGTAACTACAAACATTAAAATAGACATTGAACAATTATCTAAAGGAAAACAGTTTCAAATTTCCTACTAAAATAAACACTTTTCAGAATTCATTTCATGTTTTTTAATTTTCAAGTTATAAGTTTTTTAATGTTTTAAATCGTGGTGTATTATGATTAATAAGTTTAGTAAACTTTAAATACTTGCCGCAAGTATCAACATTGTAACATTAACAAGATAAAGAATTTTATATCTGGATACTTTGTTACAGGTATGTAGGCTATTATAAATTATAAAGTGGTTGTGTATGTATGGGATGTACGCTTACATTATAATTTAAAATGTAGGCTATATTATTTGAAAGTTAACCACAACTAGATAAGACGTATTCCAATTGCTAGCTCCAGAAATTTTAATCCTGCGGCCCGGCTCGAGAAGAATGAACACTTAATTGGTCCACCCCTGTTACAAAGTTGAGCACCCCTGGTGTAGACATTTGATATTCACAACATATGCAGATGACTTCTATGTGATTAATGTGTGAGAGTTTCAAAGTAAGAGAAAGGTTTTTTGAAGGTTTTATATACTTGAAAACCTGGAAAATAAGAAAGAGGTGATGATGGTAACTAGGACATATGCGTGAAAAACTTTGAAAATGAACGATTTTAACATAATTATTCAATAACTTAGGTAATTATGGAAAAAATAACACAAAAATCAGATTTCTATCTGTATTTTTATGGAATCTGCGCAACATTAATATAAGTAGTACAAAAACCGGAAAAATTGTGTGGGTTTTCTCGCGTGCTATGTGACAAAACTGGGTGATCTTGAAAAGGGTTAATTGCTTGTCTGTTTAATGAATTGTCAAAGATGCTCCGCTGTATAACAAAGCCCAAGGTAGAGTTCAGGCCGACCAAAGGAGCCGTGGGTTTAACCGTCTATGTACAGTAAAGTATCTTCGACTAGGAAAAACATTGCATAAATATTCGTTGTACGGTAACGCAATAAAAGGGAAACATATAGGGACTGGGTGGGAGGGGAGAGTATACAATTGTTGTTTAATATTTGTTTATGTGCTGAGGGCAGAGAACTAAGCAAACCCGATGTTTTAATGCACGGTCAGCTTTCGAAATCTTCAGCGCCTTCGTTATGTTCAAATAAAGTAGTCGGATTATTATATACAACATTTTAAAATTTGTTCGCCCAAGCTTTGCAGATAGGTAGATAAAATTCAAGAATTCAAATGACAGTAGTTTTGAAGTTGTTGTTACATAAGCTTTTATTTATCGGTTATAAAACTGTAATATTTTACCCTGCGTCTTTTTTCGATTTTACATTTATTATCTAAAATCTCTAAACAAGTAAAATAAATTTTAAAAAAAATTTAGAATTTTTTTATTTTATAATTACAATTAATATAAATATGTAAATATATACCTATGACAGAATAACAATATTAACTGGCAAAATAGAAAGCGAATTTCCTAGCAATTTGGCATTTTCCTTTCTATATATGGTGATACTCTTATTTTGTTTGTTACTATTTATTCGTTTCCTTTTTTTGTCGCTTGGATTGTGTTGTAGTTTCTTTTCGCTTTCCTTTCGCATTGTCCGTTTGTGAAGCAAGGTTCCATACCGTTAATCCAATTTGTTTGTTTATGTTATTCTTTTCATTCATTTTTAATCCTTGAGCATTTACGATATTGTGTGGTAACCATGGCAACAATTTAAGGCTGTACAATGGAGGTTTCAACGCGAACTAGATGAGAGAAAAAGAAAAATTCATATTCTTTAAGAAACAGTCTAGATATGGGAAAGCATGCTCAGAGCCAAGATCGCATGTCTTTGAATATGAAGATACTCAGTTCGAATCCGACTTGGACCCTCACATTTTTATAATTTAATTATTGAATAAATATCTGAAAACAATGGTATTAGCAAAAATTGTCATCCACTATAGGTTAAACAAAATGTATTTGAACTTGATTTAATGAATAAAATCGTATTTTATTAAAGATTGAAAATTTGTACAAGTTATATATCAGGAGAGTGTCTACTAATAAAAGGGAGAAAATAAATATCGCAAATCATGAATAATGATTAAAGTTTGAAAAAATACAAACATAACCTCTATTTACCAAATCACTCTGCGATTATTGAACCAAATCAATAAGCTTGACGATTCGTAATTAATTGTCCTATAATACGCTATTATATAGTTTTATTGTAATTTGGATACAAGTTATCCGGTTACGATAAGTGTGGTTATAAAGAAATCACGTGTTGTATTAAAAGTTGAGTTCACAAACGGAAACTAGTAGCATAGTCTCAATATAGGCCAAGTATGTCTGAAATAACAAGACAAATGGCGTTTCCTTATTGAATATCAGTCGCTTAGTTTACGTTGAGTCAAAGCCTTAACGGATACTTTGTGCCTATAATTTAATGCAGTTATATAATACTAGGGCCTTGTAGGGGCAAATGCCCCTATTCGTATTGAAACAAATTTTAAAATTTTGTATGATAATTTTATTTTTTAATACCAATTAAATTTTTCAATTCTTCGTAGCAATATTACCCTTTAAACTATATTTTTTGGGAATGCGTTTTCAATTTGATTATTTTGACCAATCGTACTTTCAGTATAGCATACACGTTTAATTCATCTTGAGATTTTACTCGACTTAGTGCAACATAAAGTTGATCATGTGCAAAAACAGGTTTGGTCAATTGAAGCCCTGCTCTTGAAAATGTTTGACCCTGACCCTGATTTATAGTTATTGCAAAAGCCATTGCACTGTTGTACTGTCTAATGGATTTAAACAGTTGCAAATCATTTTCGAATAACCGTCTAAGTCCTGCGTGAGTTTTTGGTCGTGGTAGGTAAACTAAGCTATTGTGACAACAGGACATGAAATGATTGTAGATTAGGCGTGAATATGGAGTACCCCACAGTGCATGCATTCTCCATTCATCAAGCCTACATTAAGTAAATTCATATCATTCTCAAGTACTAACATTTTCTGAAAGGAGGGCTATTGTCAACGTCATTCTGTCGAGCAATGTTATTGGTTTCACGGCCTGCGCTTCTGTCTGCATTGTTTCTGAAGACCATCCCTTTCCTACGTGGCCTCCCCCTTATGTTCGTATTAAAACTACACAGTAAAATAAATAATGTAAACTCACAAACTATAAAGCCTATTTGCAAAAACCTATATACATAACCTATAATACTGTTTGAACACAAAACTATAAAGCCTATTTGCAAAAACCTATATACATAACTTATAATACTGTTTGAACACAAAACTATAAAGCCTATTTGCAAAAACATATATACATAACCTATAATACTGTTTGAACACAAAACTATAAAGCCTATTTGCAAAAACCTATACACAAACCTTTAATACTGTTTAGACACAAAAACTATAAAGCCTATTTGCAAAAACCTATACACATAACCTTTAATACTGTTTAGACACAAAAACTATAAAGCCTATTTGCAAAAACCTATACACATAACCTTTAATACTGTTTGAACAAAAAAACTATAAAGCCTATTTGCAAAAACCTATACACATAATCTTTAATACTGTTTATACACAAAAAACTATAAAGCCTATTTGCAAAAAGCTATACACATAACCTTCAATACTGTTTAAAAACAAAAACTATAGAGGCTATTAGCAAAAACCTATACACATAACCTTTAATACTGTTTGAACAAAAAAACTATAAAGCCTATTTGCAAAAACCTATACACATAATCTTTAATACTGTTTAGACACAAAAACTATAAAGCCTATTTGCAAAAACCTATACACATAACCTTTAATACTGTTTGAACAAAAAAACTATAAAGCCTATTTGCAAAAACCTATACCCATAACCTTTAATACTGTTTAAAAACAAAAACTATAGAGGCTATTGGCGCAAACCTATACACATAACCTTTAATACTGTTTAAACACAAAAACTATAGAGGCTATTAGCAAAAACCTATACACAAACCTTTAATACTGTTTAAAAACAAAAACTATAAAGGCTATTAGCGCAAACCTATACACATAACCTTTAATACTGTTTAAACACAAAAACTATAAAGGCTATTAGCAAAAACCTATACACATAACCATTAATACTGTTTAAACACAAAAACTATAGAGGCTATTAGCAAACACCTATACACATAACCTTTAATACTTTTTAAATACAAAAACTATAGAGGCTATTAGCAAAAACCTATACACATAACCTTTAATACTTTTTAAACACAATAACTATAGAGGCTATTAGCGCAAACCTGTACACATAACCTATAATACTTTTTAAACACAAAAACTATAGAGTAGCAAACACCTATACACATAACCTCTAATACTTTTTAGACACAAAAACTATAAAGCCTATTTGCAAAAACCTATACACATAACCTTTAATACTGTTTGAACAAAAAAACTATAAAGCCTATTTGCAAAAACCTATACCCATAACCTTTAATACTGTTTAAAAACAAAAACTATAGAGGCTATTGGCGCAAACCTATACACATAACCTTTAATACTGTTTAAACACAAAAACTATAGAGGCTATTAGCAAAAACCTATACACATAACCTTTAATACTGTTTAAACACAAAAACTATAGAGGCTATTAGCAAAAACCTATACACAAACCTTTAATACTGTTTAAAAACAAAAACTATAAAGGCTATTAGCGCAAACCTATACACATAACCTTTAATACTGTTTAAACACAAAAACTATAAAGGCTATTAGTAAAAACCTATAGGCCTACACATAACCTTTAATACTTTTTAAACACAAAAATTATAGAATATAAGAGCAGAAATCTGTACTCATAATCTTTAATACTGTTTAAAGACAAATACTTTTAAAGTATTTGTTAAATATTTGGATTCGCAAAGCCGGCTAGATATTGGTATGAAACATCCCTAAATATGTCCTAGGGCTATTGTCATTAAAAAAAATGTTGTGTCGGAAAGTAATGTTTGGTTAGGTAAAGAATTTAGTGCGCAGTAGCAAGTTCTGCTACGGTTACCTCCTTCCGCGGAGTGATACAGTCACAGCTGTAGTTGAGGTAACATGTCCTGAAGCTACATTGATAACTATTATTTTTGTTATTACCACGGAAGGTTAGTTTTATATACCTGTATTGAAATATACCTATAAAGTATCCAATCAGGATAGATTTGGTTGTAATATTATACATTTAACCATTAGATAATGTTGTATAAAATTACAACCAAATCTATCCTGACTGGATACTTTATAGGTATATTTAAATATATGTATATGCCATTATAACTTGTGTAAGAATAGAGCTAACGTGACGTCACTACAGCTATGACGTCACTGTAATATTCGCGGAAGCAGTTGTGTCAGCCGTTGCACAACTTACCTGTACTACTGCGCACTGAATTTTTTTACCGAAGTAAAAACTGATAAAAACAACTTCCCGACACACTATCGCTGTTTCTCAACTTCAACAGATTTATATTTATTATGTATTTTTTGCGACTGTGACACCTAACAACATCTGGTGAAATAAAGCGGAAACATGTAGTGTGATAACCCTCTTTCGGTGCTTGCTGGATATATTTTTTCCAAAGTTGTAGGCATTCAGATTTATGTAAGAAAGTGAACACATTTATTGTTAAATAGAAATAATTTTCTAAACATATTGTTAGGGTTTATTCAAAGTGAAGTCTACGACGAAAATATTGCTATAAAACAAGGTGTATCGAGGGCTAGGATAGGCAATCCCATACAGCATTTGCACTCGCGCTCATGTAGGAAGCATCGAAAGCCCTAAGAGGAATGGCACATAATGATACAAGATATGACGTCACTATGGTATTGGCGAGTAGCATGGAGTATAGTGCATAACGGCTGAAACATAAAGAAAATAACTGTGGCTTAAAACTCATCATCCAACGCCTACTCTTGGCATTTCTGCCATCCAGTGCCGCACAGTCCAATGGAGGATGGTTAGACGTTCGAGGTCGCTATTTTCTGTAAAGCTTTTTCGGATTTCTGATAGGTCTCTGCAACTATAGAGATGTTAAATGTCCATTTGTGAATTCGCTTCGTGGCCTGCCGAGCCCAAAACACTAATCCTTGCGAAATGTGCTGCAAAGTAGTCGTGTTCATTGATAACGCGAAAGGACGCCACTCCAACATAGCGAGGAAGTGTGCTGCTAAGTGGACCATCCTTGATGAGCAGTTCTCAGCTTATTCCAACTAGAGTCGAGACTGAGCTCTTTATTTTCCTCATTATTTGTGCATTTGCAGAAAGAAGAGAAACAGGCACTCGTGGTTGGCAGTGATGAAACCCGGTCTTGGTAAGAAGATCAGGCTTTTCGTTCAACGGTATCGGAACATGACGCGAGATGCATTGGAGCACTAGTACCCATCCCCTCTGCATGAGGTCGGGAAGAGCTAGGCGACAGCTATATGTATGCTCACAGGCAGTATCGCTCAGCCTGTGAATCAATGAGGAAGCCATTTAGGAGGGGTTCTGATGTAGCAGTTACCTTTCAGTGCTAACTCATGGATTGCACGCACCTCACCATCGTAGTTGCTAAGGGGTAATCCCACTGCTACACTACCTTGGAATAACTCGGAAAAGTAGCCAAGGCAAAGAAAAGAACAAGCAAATTAAGTACAGGTTGTAATCAAAGAGTAATATGTATAAACCAAAATGTTTTAAAGTAGATTGCTACTTATGTCAACAAAGAAAAATATTTTAGTTACTCTTTGTTAAATAATTACAATAAATATACATAAAGTAACATAACCTATGCGTTAAAACAGTTGTTCTACCACACAACCTATAACATGAAGTCAGCTGTTTTATGAAATCATACGTTGTCACTTATTTTAAGCTAAATGGGGCGAAATAACTGTATTGCATAACTTGCTTCTTTTGTGAAAAGTTTTTCTCCCATATAAAACTAAAATTAATTCATTAAATTTAATTGATGAATTTATTATTTGAAAAAAACCCTGTATTTTCATCAATTGTTCATCCATTACAAGTTTAAAAACCTGTATTTGAACTTGACTTGATTAAAATAAAAATGTTATTATGATTAGAACTTTAAACAAGATATATATATATATATATATATATATATATATATATATATATATATATATATATATATAGAGAGAGAGAGAGAGAGAGAGAGAAAACGAACTAATAGAAATAATTGAAAAAGAGGAACCATTGCGAAGAAAAAGACAGGTTTCGGCCACAACAAAATCTCCTTAGGTTTCCTATAAAACGATAATGACCATAGGCCTATATCGGTTCCGATTTACAGTAAGAGGATTGCCATTACTGTCTTCAGCAAAGTATGGACCAAATATGCCTCTGTACAACACTGTCACGATGTTCAAACCCAAGAAAACGCGTTGTCTTCTTGTGTATGAAACCACTAAGGTACATTCATCCGAAAACCTAACGTTACTCGGATACTCAGGTTCTTCATAGTGCATTGCTAATATCGATGTGCAGTACTCTGCTAGTTTAAAGGTTCCACCGTTTGTATCTTGTAGGGAAACCACAAATGTTTAGAACATATTTTTCGGTGACTGTAACACTTGCTGTAACACTCTTCCGTAGTTCTCATCCGTAGTAGTTGGGCGATCTGAAAAAGCCCTTCCGCTGTGTCAAAACACTGCTTGATGTTCGAAATTTTTTAACAACACAAATAATTACAGCGTTACTAGGCCGGTTTTTATGAAATTGTTCCTGAAAACATAGTCAGTGTGTAAGAAACTTGGCCCACCTGCCCGTCCATTTCCAAGATAAAAGTTCCATGGCAGGTAAAACTAACCTCAAATGAAATACGTCAACACGAATACACGGCAACAATCAAAAGTGGGCACAGCTGATCGAGAAGGCAACTACAGGTGATTCAGTTTCAATGCTGTTTATTTTGCCGCATACCATATGAGCATGTGACCGGGTAGGAAGACACCATAGCTTGAGTCGATGGTTTGGATTTCAACTGACCAACTATTAATATCTTCCTCAAGATTGATAGCAAATAAAATTATAACCTCTTTGGAAATAACCAACGCTCGCAGCGAACAAGGAACAAGAATTATTTTTCGTCATATAGGTTGTATTTTTCCTGTTTGTAGGTAAGGTGGTTATGGAATGAACAGGGGTAATGTTATGTACAAATTATTTCACTTTACAGCCCTACGAATGAATTGAATGCTGTAGAAGTTTGAAACGGCTCACGTCAGCTTAATTGATATTTAATTATCTCTTTACTAATTACTAATTAGAGCTAAGTAAACAGAAGCGAAGTTTACACGCGTTGGTTGAGCTTAAGCTAGCAGTTTGCATTTCTAAGACAAAGACCAACTTCAGCTCCCTTAATAAATAACTTGGTAAATATTTGCTTCTTTAATCACTAATTACAAGTATTTTTGAAAGTAATTTTTTTAACGTAGCCCACACAAGTATGAACACATGCCGGCAAAGTCTCTTTCATGTTTTAAATGACCACTTTGTAAGGTTTATCTCTGGAGCTTAAAGGGTTTCAGTTTGACGTGCGCTGGACACTAAATCGTGTAATGACTTATTCTAATAAATTACCAAAAAGCAAATTTTTAACAAAACACTTACAAACAGCGATGTTCTGTGTGAACACACATATACACGTTGGAACAAAAAGAAGAAAATCTGTCCTCGATTTCACCAATTATTTTTACTCATCGTATTAACACAATTTACCTGTTTGTACAAATAGTGTTGCCTAGATTTGGCCGGAGGAAGTCACGGGAGAGTATCTATGACTGCTTAGTCACATTACCACTGTTGTATTCAAATAATATGAACCGAAAGCACCAGAATTAAAAAAAACCACACCAGACGGCCTCAGGGCTGTGGAGTGGTAGTTGGTGGAGTTCGAGTGGGTTGGTTTCAGACCAGTCCTGGCAATCCTGCTTGTTCACTGTCCCCGACAGATAGAAATGTGGCTCGTCAGACAATATCATCACATCGTAGCACGTATTCAAGAACATCCTCCACACCACTTTAAGCCTACGGTAGTTTCAACCACTAAAAATCCCGCCCAATGGTACGTAAAGTGATGAATGACTTCAGAGAGCGACTTGACCAGAGTATCATGAATGGTGGAGGCAATGGTGGCTCCAGGATAAACTTTCGGGGGGGGGGGCACAATGGCATGGAAACATGGAGAGAGTTCATAGAGAAAACTTCCAAAAATAAAGTCCAAGAAATGAAATTTTAAGCTATTCTTGTAATTAAAATTCAAAAGAAATTTGACATTTTTTCATAAAAACATGCATTTTACGTAAATTTACATATACATATCAAAATTATTATTTTGTACATAATACAAAATAGTCTAACTTTCACCGCAACAAACGGCTTGGTCTCACGAGGACGACGCGGAGTCGTATTACACAGACTGTTGGTACAGCCGAGCTACGGAACTAGTGCGCGACTTGTAACATGCCAGTGTTTATGTTGGGTGGAACTACCAATGTTATCAGAGGAATTTCTACACCCAACATTACATAAATGTAAAAACAATATACATTGCTTTAAAATAAAAGTCAAATGAAAAATACATTTTTATAAGTAAACTGGGATGAATTTAAATATGTACGGTATATAAAGAAATATTGAAAAAATTAAATAGTAGCCAAACTCTCGGAGAGGGATTGCCCCTACTGCCCCTCCCCTGCCACTCTTGGGAGGAGGACATTTGAGTGGTGTATTGTTTAAAACAGTTTATTATTACATATTTTTAAATGGCATTAGGCCTATGTGTGTTCTTGGTTAATAAACAGAAAAATTTCCCTCCCTAATAGGCGTGTTCTTCATGTCCTACCCTGTATCAAAAGATCACGGAGATCAAAATGGAGTACACAGCATAGAAAACTATGACAATCAGAAACAGTACTGAAACGACTTTTAGAATCAAATTCCGGAACTTCAGTTGTGTAAAATTTCCAGTACATTTATCACGTAAAAATATACAAACCCGTTATTTTTATATTTTATAGAGGCATTTTAGTCTGTTGCACCATTAGAAACAGTAGACCCTATCCAAATGTGATAAAATGTCCAGCTGGAATAAATTACATAAACAGGCGATATTGCTGACCCGTAGCAAAGGTTTTATTACAATGCTTTACCCTTCAGATGTGTGCATCGCCTCTCGTAATTTAATTGGCTGGAGAGTAAGGGAGACTGGGAGGAGCTATGTGACATTATAAAGGGAACAAGCAATTAAAATTACTGGCCTTTGAAGCCCTTTGTAGCGGGCCTGATAATTTATTCTGTTTTTCTGGTTAATGCATTATATATTTCCAAACAAAAGAATTGTTCGCACTCCCTCGTCCACATGTGTACGGTGCACAATGTTGTAGAGGGCATGCATAATAGATCTGAGAATATGAACAATTACATGATCTGATTGCTGGATTCATTCAGTAGTGCAAATAATGGAACAAAGTTTGCACTTAGTTGTATCTGTTTGTTTTATGGGTGATGTTGAAATTGGGAGGTGGAGCGTTAATCGAAAGTTTAGTTTAGGAAATATTTCCCGTAGAGATTTAGGTAAGCCATACAAAGGTTTAGTGTCGCTGGTTGGAGGGTGCCGACAGACGAGGACAACCAGAAGAGAAAGTTTCGTTAAATTTGCGAATTTTTGTAAACATTAGCTTATAATTTGATAACATTTTAGGCAAAAGATCATCGATAAATTCGTATGTACGCAGAAAACAATAAATGAGCAATATTTGACACTGCTGAACAACTACGATTTTATCGTTTTTACATTCTTGAAAATAAATTTTATACACAAAAGCGGTTTTAAATATTGCAAGTCGTACATACTGATTAAACTTATCGTCATTCAAATACAACCTCATTTATAGACGCTATATTTTGATATAATAATCAGTAGTTGCCGCTTTTGTTTAACCTATTCCTAAAACTTTCCATTTCGATTCCGCTCTCGATTCTAAAATTTGTCTTCCTATTCCGATTTTTAAGTCGATTCTCTATTCGCTTAAGTTATTTAGGCCTACTTAATATTCTCTAATAATGAATTCATTCAACATTTTGGTCATATGGTGAAGCCTTTAAAAGTTCCGTTTTAATGTAGCCTAATAGTCTACACAAAGCGTTCAAGGTTGATTTATGCATAGGAATTCCTGAAAGCATGACTAACATATCCGTCAAAAAGGACAAACAAACGGACCGGAAATGCTCCCGATCTTCGAAGTTTTTGCGTCATAAATAATAATATTTTCGTCTTCCCAAATCGGCATTTGCTGTAATCGTTTAGTTCATTCAAAGCATATAAAACAAAGTTCATAATTAATTATTTACCTAATAAATTACACCGCACGCGTATTCTAACAGGAAGATAAGAATCGGAATCGACCCTTTAATCAACGGAGAATCGAGAAAGCGATCTCACTTTCGCGCAGAATTTCCAAAATGTTCGTATCCCATTGCAAACCTCCAATACACCCGTAGCCTGTTGGTCTAGAGCGGGGGTCTCCAACCTTTTCTACTTCAGGTCATCATCGAAAACATTTGGAGGAAAGGCGGGTCGCCCCCCCCCCCCACCATAAACCCACGACGTTTTTTCTAATCAAGAGCTCAGTGGTGGTTTTTGAGATTTTCTTGCTTAGTTTTTTACTTGCTTACAGCTAGTTTTACACTTATAGAGAAAATAAGTGGCAAGTGAGAGACGAGTACTGTACTCATATTTAATGGTAAAAATGCTTAAAAGGAAATTATTTAGTTACGACTCGAAGTAGTAGTACGGCAGTAGTAGCCAAGCACTGAGG